>OMOW01106000.1:0-10034 GCA_900312555.1 Lamprogrammus exutus
GCTACTGCCCGTCTCACTGAGTAACTTAGCCTTAGTCTAAAATACGAGTGTGTCTTCGATGCCAAATTAATGATAAATTAAGCCTGTGTTCCCAGTACCTGAACAGAGGAGTAAAACATACAAATTGGAGTCAGATTTATTAGGTTGTTGAACTGTAAATGACAAACATTTCTCTTAAAAGCCAGTGTGGGATCACCCCGCCTTCGCCGTGACACTGGTATCCGTCATTGGGCCAGGGACGGTCCTTACACCTACTATGCTCCAGCTGACAGAGGCCATGGACGAGGGAGAGCAGTTTTCCTACAGACAGCAGAGAAAATCAATATCTGTTGGAGGTGTCATCAAATGGGTCACTGGGCTAAAGATTGTGCTGCCAAAATGCCAGAGAAATGGGACAGCGAACGAGGTCAGTTTGGAGAAAGGATTCCACCATTACAAAGGTCATGATTACATGTGCAAGTTTTAAGCCCTGCAACCATTTGTCAAGAGGAAAGTGAAGAACTCCAAATAAGTGACTCTGAAAATGGCTTAGAATTTAAAAAATCTGACTCTGTTGACAAATTTTCCACTGCTATGGTATGTCACTCCCCAACAGCTCTTAGGTATACTTATTGTTGGAACATTGACCCCTATTTAGTTACACAAGATCAGCATGATTTTGTTGAGACCCATAGTGATGAAACACTTGTAAATATGACCCACGCACTCATAAGTGTGTGTCTCATGTGACACATGAAGGTGCAGATGACCAGTTTGAGAGAGAGAGTGGTATGAACAAACAGTTACAATTACATGGCAATGGTATCATGGTCACAGAGGATTTTGTTAATTTGCTTGTTGATCTAACTAAGAAGCAGAGTAACGTTGTTTAGGAGAGTGGCATCCCTCAAGTTGTTTTGGTCTAGTTCATTAGCACTCTCAGATCATGATATAGGAGTGGCATTACAAGACATGGGTGTGTCCTGTTGCGACACTAATATAGCCACTGATCAAAAGGTAAACAACAGGGAGGGAGCCACTATTCATCCTTTCCACTGCATATTGAGTGCCTACAGAACAGTTCAATTGGCAGATCTGGATTCACCCGTCGTCATGGTCCATAATTTTGTGATGGACACTCCTGAGTCTAAGAAAAAGTCCATGCAGCATGGGAGGGGGTCCCCAAAAAAGCTGTAGGCAACTCATAGGTACGATGTGGGTCTGATTAGGGATGCCACCCCATTGATTGTGGTTCCTAGATCTGATTACAGGCCCAACAAGCGACAGTACCCCCTGAGACCTGATGCAGAGGAAGGCATGACTCCCATCATTGAGCAACTCCTGAGGGATGGAATTATTGTTCCAGCCCCAACTTCCCCATGGAACACTGTTTTTCCAGTAAAATAAATAAATAAATAAATAAAAGATAGAAATCAAGCGGTAATGTCAAACGCCTAAACCAGTGACAAAAAAGCAAATATTATCTTTTTTAGGATGCACAGGCTACTGTAGACAGTGGATCTGTGATTATGCTAAACTGGCTCAACTGCTTTCTGACATGGCGCATGCCACTGGACTGACTGCACATGACCCAGTGACTTGGACTCCTGAAACTACTGACTTCTTTTGTAAAATTGAAGTAAGCTATAGCTTCTGCTCTAGTCACAAGACTTAAGCTTAGCAGTTGATGAGGAAAATTGAGATTCAATAGGGTTTCGTACAGTAGCAGAAATCCTTTGCAAAAAGATGTCTGTTGTGTGCTCAACACAACACAATCAGCATTCCCTATCCCTAACAGTCCATTTCAACATCTTATGATGGACTTCATTGAGCTAACTCCAGCTAGAGGATATAAGTACTGTCTTGTTGTTGTAGATATGTTCTCTAAATGGGTAGAAGCTTTTCCCTGTAAACAGGCAGATGTAAAATCAACTGTTAAACATTTGTTATAGGACATTTTTCCAAGGTGGGGAATTCCAGAAAAGTTGTCATCAGACAATGGCCCCCATTTTGTTAGTAAAATAATCTCATTTTTGGCAGGAAAAATAGGTACTGATTTGAGACGGCATTGTGCCTATCTTCCAGAGAGTGGGGGTGCCGTCGAAAGAGCAAACGGGGTGTCGAAAAACAAGCTAACAAAAATGATGGAAGAGACACAATTAGATTAGAAATGACTTATCCCTTTCAGCCTGCTGACTGGTTACTAGTAAAGGATCTGATGAGGCGGCATTGGCATTCCCCACGCTTAGAGGCCTGTATCAAGTTTTGCTCACCACACCAACGGCGGTAAAAGTGAAGGAGAGAATAACTTGGATCCATGCGTCTCATTGTAAGAAGGCACCAATACCATAAGAGGGACATGGCCAAACTAAAGCTTGTGGTGCTGCCCGTACTGATATGCTCAATAGCACCTGCTTTTGGGAGCTACTGACCTCCAATGTTACCTTGGAAGAACACGATACAGACTTAGTGGAGTTAACACAGAGAGAAAATACCTCACTAACAAGAATTTATGGACGAGCTAAGAGATTTGTGTTGCTAGAGCCAATTGCAACTGGTGACATGAAGTGGATGAAGATGATTTCTTATGTATTTCTTGTCCTATCTGACTTCTGACTTTTCTGGAAATGCAACAAAGCTCTTTGCTCAGGAAATAGGAAACTTGATTGTCTTAAAAATAAAGTAGATGTTGGTGACCAAGTGTTAACTAATGCCAAGGGGTCAAAGTGCAATTTCCTTTTACGAATACACTAGGACTCATGCTAATTTTTGGAATGCATGAACCTTCTAATATTGTCCAACCAGATTCTGTTTCTTTCCCCTTGAAAAAGTATAAAAAGAGCCTATGAGTTTCAGTCCGTTAAGACTAACCTGCGAATTTGCTCCACTGACTCTTGTGAGGTTTGTCTCTTTTTTGCAATAATAATTGGTAACCTTCAACCTATCACAGTGTTTTGTGCATTACTTCATGTGTATGGTTTCCGACAATTTCCATTACAGGGCCCCTCGGCCCAACTCAAAACTCAGATAAAGAGTTTAACAGGGACAGTTTAACCCTTACGAGGTGATAAGATTATCAGACAGAGAAGGTTCCAGGCTCGGAAAACGATTGGCTTCTTCACTTGGCACTTATGAATAGAACTGCCTGTAGGGCACATGGAGCAAAGAGAACAACGAGTCCCAAAAAAACAACTCTGGTCCAGGAGACCAATATAACTGAGGTGTAGTGCAATACAGAAAGTAAATCCCTCAGTAAAGTAACAGGTGTATTACCATGAAGCTGGCAGACAGTGGCACTTGATAGTTGAATTCAGACAGGCAAGAGGATGCTTAAGCCGGGAATCCAAATGAGCAAGCAACAGCACAGGCAAACAGCAGGCAGGTAAGGCAAAACCAGGATCAGACAGAGTCAAAACACAGGTAAGTAGATCACAGATTAACACACAGTCGATTCTCTCCAGAAAATCAGACGAACAGACAAACAACAGCCACACAGTGAGAGTATATACAGGGAAGGGCTAATCAGGGGAACAAGGTTCAGGTGAGTCAATGAGCAGGGAAGGAGAGCTGAGACGGGCGGGGAAAGGAGCAGAGAGAGAGCACGGGAGTAGGGGCTGAAAGTGGGGAGGAAAATACACAAGGAGAAACAACATGAAAGTGACAAAAATGGATCCGTGACAGATGCATGTTGTTTCTCACTATCATTTGTCATTTACACTTGACAGACTTACTGTATAAGCATACATTAGTCTATACATGACCACACTGCATGGCCTGCTGCACTACAACACTATTTTCCTTTAGTTGAAATGTCTATTAACTTTTAATTTCCGTATTCATTAATTGACTTATAAATACTTACTTTGCATGACTTATAAATACTTGCTGTACACACACACACAGTACATATATACATATTTAGTGGTATGTTGAAAAGGTGTATTATGTGTCCTAACCTGCCTTTAAATTAAATGTTATATATTTGCTTCTCTGTGGCAAGATTGTAAGTTTTGTTAATACTTGGCTCGTAACCGAGATGATATTCTTACCTCAATTTCATTTGTTCTTTTTTAGACCACATTCAGTTACTCCATCAGCAAAAAAGCCCTTGAACAGTAATCCTCTATAAATGGAATCATACCGATATCTGCCAACCCAAACCACCCTCTATTATAATCCTATATCAGGTGTCATGTCCAATGTGTGCTTTGAAATATGATTGTATTCAAATCGAGTGATATATCTTTTTAGATGTATGTGTTGGGTATTTAATGTGAGACTAGAGTGTCCTAATAAAATGTGCTGTATTTGGTGATATTATTGACAACTATTATAATTATACAATTTAAACTGCTAATTCTATGTAATTGTCTACAAGCTATTTTATAAAAATTATTAGACCTGTAATTGAGTTTAAAGACCTAGCCTAAATGTGGAGTATCTGTAAAGATTATTAGTGATCAATATTTAACAAAAAAAATACCCCTTGCATTGTATGAAGGCAGTGCTGACATTTACTTTTAAATTGACTAACTGAACGGTTGAAAACTGATTTTAATGACCTCATGGCCTTCCCTCTGACAGCACCCTCAGGACAAACTCTTTACTATTTATAAGGCTATTAGAACAAAAAACTCATCACTACGTTTTTCCATCAACATTTTTGCATTATGGAGTGCAATGAACATTGCAAGCTCTGGGATCCACTTGCAAAATATCTTAATTACCAGCACTGAGGTCAGCAGTAGCTTTGATTGCGTGTTGTGCCAAAGTGACACAGACACAGGAGGAGTGACATATTGCAGCCATAAAGTGCTTTTGGAAATGTTCTGCAGTGTGTCATAATATTGTGACCAGTGCATTAGCAGTGGTTTGTGATGTGAAACGTGTGGTGAGCTTAGAGCCTTACAGGCTGACTTTGGAATGCAGCTGTGGTGCCATGAAGCCAGAATAACCCACCAGAAAGAGTCTCTAATGCCACTTAATGGAACATACTGCATACTGCATGTTTGTGTGTTCAGTGGGAGCTTTTGAGGGTTGCTGACTCATGGGTTTTTGTGGCAAAGGAGCATTAGTAAATTGGGGGAAAGCATTAGTGAACAGTTAAAACTTAACAGTGGGATTTAAAACAGCGTCTGCTTCCATTAACATGGCTGGGGAGAGATAAATTGTAAGTTGGTATGAGTGTGTGTGTGTGTGTGTGTGTGTGTGTGTGTGTGTGTGTGTGTCTTTTAGGATGCTGGATACATATTTTGAGGTTCAGCAGGAATGCAGGCATCACTATAACACCATCATTTGCTGTTGTGTTCTAACCAATAATGCCAGGGATAAAATGCCTGGTATTGATGTCTTAAAAGATAAGATGACCACTGATAATTACATTCACCAGGATTGTTTTACACCTGCATCTGCATTTTTTTTTGGTCAAATTAAACAAAAATGACCTTCCATTACCGTTTCAATTGGCAAAAAGCTGCTCTCTGATGTCTGAAAATCAGCAAGAAACCGTTAGTGCCACTCAAAGCTAGTGGAGTGCAAGAGGTAAGAGTCAATTACAGGTAACCACAAAAATAATGTTCAGGAGCAGACTTTATTAAAAAAAAACCCTCAAAAGTCACAGTAGAAAAGGGGCAACACACCTTAGCCTCGGACCATGAAAAGTTCATGGGCCTCATTTTTGTTATGTTAATGTTTGCCCAAAAAAAGCAGGTTGATTTTTGAGTTTATTCGTTTTGTATGGCCTACGAATGATGTTATAAGTATCCAAATGGCCCTTGATAGGGAAAAGCTTCCCCACCCCTGGCCCACAGTATATAACTAGCCTTCATTCCCTGCTAGTTCGTCTATTTTGACTGTTGTTGATTCAAGTGAGCTACATGTTCAAGTGAGCTTCTATTCACAGTGTTGGCCAGTTTTTGTGCTTTTATCTTTTTATGTGATTTTGGGTTTCTTGATTTTTGTACCCAGTTTCCCATTTTGGCTATCCAAGTTACAGAATTGGAGAAAAATGAGGAACCCGAGAGTCTGAAATGGCTGTCGACAGTGTGGGAGAAACACCTAGAGTTTGCCCGTGAGTTAGCCTATTTCAAATGGTTATATCATCTGGGCTACCCAAGACCAGCTTGCTTCCTACCTGTGTCTCAGTCTGGCACGCCTGTTCAAGCTGCAGTTGTCTGACTTTATTCCAGACTCCAATTCTTTCGACTCTGTGCCCGACTTGATTGATGCCTCAATCCCAGACTCTAATGTCTGACTGATGTCTCCTAGTCCCGTGACTAGACTGATGTCTTGACACCCACCCTCGAGTCATCTGATGCCTCAACCCCAAGCCCTCAAGTCTCTTGACTGGGCTCCAGCCCTCAGGACCCCTGGCTGGGCTCCAGCAGCAGTCAACTTGTTGCCAGCCTCCGTTCCTCTTCCTGTCCTGGCACCAGCAGGAGTTGCATTGCCCCCAGAACCTTCAGGGATCTCAACAGCCATCCAGGAAGAGGCTTTCCTGTCATCTGGCACCATTATGTCCAAGCTGCCCCCAACGCTACAAAGTTGGAGTCATCTTCTGGTCTTCCAGCAGCTCCGTCGCCTGCAACCACTACTTTTTTCCCGTCAGGTTCTTGGAGTTTGGGCCATCCACCCAAACGTCCTGCCCTGTCTGTTCCTGTACTTTGGCCCGCCCACCCAACTGGCCTGTCCTGCCTGATTCATGGAGTTTGAGCCATCCACTCAAACTGCCAGTCCTGCCTGGACCCCTGTGCCCAGACTGATCACTTGAGCTGACTCCTCTGCTTGGACTCCTGCGCCCAGGCCGACCGCTGAGCCATCTCTTCTTTTGTCAGTGACTTCTGATCCTGAAATTGCTGAATTCAAATTACCTTCCCCCTCTATTCTTTGAGATCAGCCCAATCTATTTGTGTAGACAATAGCGAAATGCTTAAAAGATCAGTTATATTATGTAATTTTCCTCTTATCTTTTTGCATAGCAATGCCAGAAAATCATGTTTGATCAAAACTTGATTTTGGCAGTCATGTTTGATATGCGATCATCTGCGCTTCTTCAATCAGTGTGCAGCAGCCATGGTAAACAATTTGGAGAGAAACTCATATACTTCTGGCACCGACAGACTGACAGACGGGCTGATGGAAAGACTTCCTTCTTTATAAATATTCTCGAGAATCATATAATTTCATGCTTCAATTGGTGCAGTGCTTGCACCGGATTGGCTGCACTGCACTGTAGCACTGTATTGCTGTGATTAAATACGATTTTTGGGCAATATACAAATAAACAAATAGCAGTATTTGCAAATGCAAACACTGCTATTTGTATAGCAGTATATATATATATATGTATATACACACCCATCAGCCACAACATTAAAACCACTGACAGGTGAAGTAAATGACATTGATCATCTCGTTACAATGGCACTTATCAAGGGGTGGGATGTATTGGGCAGTAAGTAAATAGTCAGTTCTTGAAGTTGATGTGTTGGAAGCAGGAAAAATGGGCAAGCGTAAGGATCTGAGCGACTTTGACAAAGGCCAAATTCTGATGGCTGGATGACTGGGTCAGAGCATTTCCAAAATGGCATGTCTTGTGGGGTGTTCCCTGTATGCAGTGGTCAGTGATGTTGCTAACGTGTTGGTGCCAGATACCACAGGTCACCTTCAGAGGTCTTGTGGAGTCCATGCCTCGACAGGTCAGAGTAATAGTAATAATAATAATGATATAATAAATATTAACATGTGACTTCTCCAGTGTCTTAGACTGATGTGATAATGCCTGGTAGTTGAAACTGAAATTGGTTATTACTAAACAACTGTTTACAGTTTAGTCTCAGCTTAAAATGTCCCCTCTATCGCTCAGATGGTCAGCCTGGGTGCAGGGATCTGGGCAGCAGAGACGGTTCAGCCTAAATTCCGTGAATCAAACAGGGACGGCAGTTCGGGGCGGCAAGCCCAAACTCCAAATCAAATATGTTATGGCACTGTTCAGGAAATAAATCGATGATTCATAAGAATATGGAATGAATCGCCTATTTGGAATGAAACCCAGAATATAGGGAATGAAATGTCTATATATCTGTATATGGAATGAAACTCTGATATATTATTTCATTCCATATATTCCGAGTTTCCTTCCATTTTCTCATGATTTATTTCCTGAATGGCATACCATATCTCATATATATACAGCATATACAGTGAGTTCCAAAAGTCTGAGACCACTCATGAAAATGCTTCTATTTTGCATTATTTGGGCTATTAGTTGGGCTGAGATGTAGTGACTGCAGAGGCCATAGCATGATCAAAATGTCTCATGATATCGACCAGGGGTTTGGATTCTGCTGGATCCCAGTATTGCAGGGGTGCCCACCACCCCTTGAATGGTCTGTTCCAGTAGCCCACTTATTGCCAAATTGCATTTGGTCCCTCAACATCTGACCAGGACTAACATCCGCAGGCTGACATCCGAGCTGGTATGACACCCTTTGTTGAGGAACTGCAGCTCTCATCAAAGAGGTAGGTATGTGTATTTGTTAGGGGTCTTCCCCAAGGAGCCTTACTGATGGCCAATAACCGGGAAGCCAGCCTCTCACAAACAGGCACTATACACCCACACTATTCCACTCGTGATATCTGTCTGTCTCAATCTTGGCTGTGTCCCAATACTTAGTGAGCTGAGCTGTCTACATAGTCAGCTGACTAAGTTGTCAGTAGAGTCAACTGACAGCAGGTTATTGGGACACACTGGTTAGATAGCGATTACATCATCAACCATCCTTGTCCACTGTACGCAGCCACTTGGACAAACCGCTTTGTTTTTATACAGTAGTTCAAGACTTCCAAAATTTGTAATATACTTATTAGTGTGGTAAAAAAAAATATGAGTGTGGTTAATTTTATATATATATATGAAAAAATAGTGTTATTAAAAACATGAGGCACTACATTAATTCAATTGTTTATTTATCTATTAGATAATGGAAATAAAGTCCTCAATTCTTCAACATCTTTTCTTCATGGGTGTGTGCAAGTAGGCTATTGTGTGTATGGATAGATATATGATAAATATGGGTTCATAACTGTGGATACATCAATTTTAACTATATCAAAACATAGCTTGTGTATTGGTAATTGTGTAATGTGTTTATTTCTAGGAAACTAGCAAGACATAAGTCAAAAACCACTGTTATCATTTTAAACATTTCATTCGTTTTATTCATTTCCAAGCACACACGGCAGAGTTCTCCTCCCCAGTAAAGAGTCTCTCTTTCCAAATGCGAGTACTTATGAAGGCTTCCAGCGCAGGTTTGCTCCCTAAGAGTGATAAAAGAAGAGTCTGGTTTGTGAGAGCAACTCGCTAACCACTTACTTACAGATGCGTGCCATTAACCACGTGGGTAGATTATTTTAATAACCCTTGTAATTTAAATTTAATTATTCTATTTCCATGTTAGCGTTGACATTAGCGATAGCACTAGCTAGCCCAGCCCATTTGAAATAATGGCCGGAAGCTATTATGCTAACCTAGGAATACGATCGATGTACCAAAAAACGGCAAGATGAGTATTTATACAACACACTTACTTGTTATGGTTCCTCTCCAGTCTCCTCCACATCACCCACCTGCTGCAACTCCATCACGTTACACTGGGGCTGTGGCGCGCTCGTCTGACATGCCAAGCACTCCTGCACGCGCCCTGCGTGAGCTACGGCTAGGGTTGCCACCCATGCTTTAACATACGGAATCGTCCCGTATTTGACAATTAAATGGTGCGTCCTGTTTTGAATCAATACAGGACGGGGTTTGTCCGGTATTTCGGAGTTGTCTTGAACGCAGCATCAAAACGAAACAAGGGAGAGACTAAACTCACTCATTGGCTGATTGAAACGAGATCGCGAGATCAAAAATGCTAGAAATTATCTTCCGGAGAGAGGGTGCTCACAGATGATTGGGTTAGGGTTAGGGTTAGTGTTAGCAATTGGTTGATTCCGCTGTGAGTTCCCTCCCCTTCCTCCCTCCGGACGATCCATTCTAGTCCTCTCAACAAAAC
>OMOW01106004.1:0-14745 GCA_900312555.1 Lamprogrammus exutus
TCGCGCTAATCATGTCGCTAGCATATCTCTGCTCCGAGCTCTGTTGGTGAGACTAATCGGCCGGTCAACAGTCTGAGCGGCTGTGAAGCGAGGTGACCATCGGTTGCTCAGAGCCAGCGATGGTGCAGCGACAGTCGCAAATCGAGCTCCTCATTAAAGACGCGATCTGTCAGCGAGTTCAAAGAGCCTTCACTCTCTCTTCCTGTTTATTCCAGAGACAACTACAAACTAGGCTGAGAAGACGCTTTTCCCTGCATGCCAGCGGGGTGGTTGAAAATATTTTCGTTTTCTCAGCATGGGAGTCAGAACTTGCTTTGAAAAAACATCAACAGCTAAACTGGGGACTTTGGTTGCAGACTGTTTGGTTTCTGGCATTAGATTGTATCCTGATTGTGTGTTGATGTGTCAGCAATGCAATTAAATCAGTTTACAAATTCAAATTCAGTTAATGTACATTGATGGTTTCTGCTGGCTGATTTTGTGGAACATATAAACAGTAAATATTGATATAATTTAATGAAAGGTCATTCATCTACAGGCAGAATGCCTTTGCAATGTCAAAAACCAATTAAAAATATTAAAAACATCAATTTTATGGCTTGATGGCTTTATGGCTACCATGCCCTCAGCAATACTATGTGCAGTTTTTCAAAAGTTGGAGTTAAAACAGTAAAAGGAGTAAGGAGTAAAATAGAGGAATAGAAAGGCTGACATTAAACGGCATTTAGCATTTAGCCTGACTACAGCTCTATGCTTAAGTGCTCCGGCTTATCACGTTATATTACCATATGTCTGTGCGTGTGCATGTGTGTGTGTGTGTGTGTGTTTAATGCCTTATTTGGGGGCCAAAAATAACCTGTCAGAAAGGCAAACTTTTACATTATAAATTATAATTTCTCATAACTCAATCTGGGCAGGCAGAAGATGAGGAAGAGGAAGAGGAAGAGGAAGACTCTTCCCAAATTTTCCTCTCTAAATTGTTCGACTTTAATGAACAAAGTGGCCTGGAGGTTACATAGAAGTTACAGATGGCAGCGCTGTGCTCCAGCTGCATCCACACTGGTGGTCGCCAGCTGGAGCTTGGTTCACAGCTCGACTGAGTGTGAACCAGAAGGGAGGCGAGAGAGGCCACGGTGATAACTCGACATTCCCTGGATGAACAAAAGCTTGAAAAATCATTCACGAACAGTTTGATCATTTGTTTCGGTTTATTTTTTACCTAATGAGATAACTGGGAAACTCAGAACAACGGCTGCCTCCCTCCCTCAATCTCTGCTTGTCCTCTCATGAGGAGTGTTTTCAATAAGGCAGCGTTATGACAGCCTCGCCACCATGCAGGGAAACACAAGACACACTCACATGAAAGCCAACATAAACACACGCAGTATTTTGCCCTGTGCGTGGAGTGTAAAAAGGGTTTCTGCCAGTGAAGCAGAAAGACTAAGAGTTTAATAAGAGAGAATGATCAGATATCTCTGACAGTCACTCACACACACACACACACACAGAGCATTAGGAAAGGATGTGGTGTAAAGCTTATAATCTGACAACCTACTATGACCACAAAAATGTGCATGTGTGTGTGCGTGTATGTGTGTTTATGACTATGGAATATCTGCAGAATTTCTGTGCACACACTATATATACACTGCGCGTGTGTGTGTGTGGCCTGTGAACCATCACAGTGACACAGGTCTGTCTGGGAGGATAAGAATGTGACGTGTTATCAGCCACAAGCCAGACAGACACACACACTCTCAGGTGCACGTACACACACGTTGGGATAATATGCCACTTCATATCAGCTATATGGCGTGGTATGTCAGTGTGGACGCTTGGATAGAAGGATGGTGGGAGGGACCGAGGATGGAAACAAGAGGGAGACGCATGGTGGATGAGTGGAAAAACTGAGGGATAGAGAATGAAAGTGAAGAGAGGCGTTAAAAGGGGGTGACAGCGAAGTGAAAGATAGAGCGAGGAGGGGTAAAAGGGAGAGAACAAGTACAACTATATTTCCTCTGAAGGTAAAGAGAGATGAAGAAGGGAAGGAGACACTTTCATTAAGGTTGTTTCTGTTTACAAGGTCAGGCTCCACGTTTCATTCTCTGTATTAGCTGATAGCTAAACACTGTTAATGGCGGCTAACCACAGCTGTACGCTTGTCCTTTTTGTCTCTGTGTCTAAACTATTCTGTGCCTTTACCCGTCGTTCTCCAGAGCGCGTACTAAATCAGCAGCTTCCCTCAGACGCCATAGCGCCATACTGTCTGAGGGAGTCTAACAGCTTGCATGCTCTGAAGAAACCAGCGGCATGATTACAACCTGGACTACTGTGGACCTTTGCGATGTGAAAATGAGGGACTGAATGACTAAACACACACCACAGGACCTAACACAAAGTTCGGAATTTTCACAATCTTGCGTAGGTAGGAGGTAAAAAGGTGCTGGAACAAACTGCCTTTAATGACTCTTCTTCAAACAGCGAATATTGTCGACCAACAACATTTTGCAAAGTGCATAGAGCCGAGGAAAACATTCAGCAAAGAAATGCTCCAACATAATATGAAATTATTCAGAAAAGCCTCATGCAAATGTTTTGGCACGGTGCATCTCCTTCAGAATTATAAATAAAAAGATGACAGGTTTATTCATACAGGTCCTATCCTTATCCAAAGTAACAGCTGAACGTGGGCGTCTTAAATTAGCTAATTAGCTTTAGATATAGTCCCCTTTCCAAAACATGTTATATGGGCTACATTATAAATGCATTCACAATATTGAATGCATCGAACGTACATTGAAAATTTGTATAAATATATATTTCACTAAAGAGTGAGTTCATCTTAAAGGATTCAGAATATATTACAATTACTCACACGTGTACTATTTTTTATATGAACGAGTCAAATTCAGTGCTTAGTTTAGAGTTTATTCTATGTCATATCACTGTCTTAAGCTTGTCCACTTCCATTTACACACGAGAGTGACAGAATATTAGAACCTGCAGTAGGCCTCAAGGTCTTCATGGGTCCAAAATGTTGGATTCGATCAGTAAAAGACCTGTGGAAAACGTACCGCAACCCAACGTGCCATATTCAATCAATGAGGACACTTGACCAGAAAGGGACCAGTGGACAGTTGGTCCTGATCCGACATAATCACTGTGGTTGACCCAAACGGACTCAAATACAGAGAGAGATAGCCGACACTGGCAACCATCGTGCTCCACCAATTAACAAGACGCTTTCCTTTCGACTTGATCCTCACGTCATCAAAAAACGACTCTGTTTTTCCTGCTCAGTTCACGCCTCAATCTTGCCTCAAAAAAAGCCTTTTCTCCGTGGTGATTATGATGCACCGCGCGATCAGAGCTGACAGGGCGTCCGCTCGGATCTACTCAGGCATCAGACATATTGACACACAGATCAGAGACCCGAGGCAATAGCACAGGGCTCGACTCAACCCAATTAGACTGATTATAATTTAGATCCGGCCCAACTCCGGTCACCAGTCAGGTCTCATTTTTGTTTTTATAGGACTGAGTGGACCCGTGAAGACCTCCTAACCCACAGTACCTCTCAACATGATGTGATCCAACTCTATCACCACTGAATTTAATCAGCACCTCTCAGACGTCGTTTCATTAAAAACCCAAGCAACATCGATGCTCATCACCCTTTCATTTTTTATGTCCGTGACAAAAAGCCACAGATCGCGGGCAACTTGCAGCATGAAGTCTGAATGCAAAAACAAAAACAGGCTTGTACCTCCAACTATCTACAGATGACTGACTGCGTAGATGCAAATGACTGCACAAAGGACTGCCAGCCCTTCTTCCATGTTGTTTGTTGACAAGGATCGACGAAAACAAAATTTCAGGATTGCAGCTACAGCTAATTGACGCACCTAGTCTGTAATTAGTCTGTGCACCGTAACATCAACAACATGACAGAAACCGAGAAACTGAGTCTGAATGTGCACAGGGCAACAAGCTTCTGTGTTGTCGTGTGTGCTTAGCCTGACTAGCAACTGAATGTGACTGAGGGATGTTTCAAAATGAGCAAGCCTCGACGCTGTGATGAATCGAGTTGAAAAATTAATGTTCACAACAACACGGGAATGTCTCGCATTCCCCTCCAATTCAACAGGACTGGCCCAGAAATTAGCCCTAGAAATGTCAGCAAAAGGGCAAAAGAAGGCAGGCAGAGGAGGAAAAAAGGGGAGGGAGGAAGAAAGTAAAAAAGCTTCAAGAGAGGAGACAATGAAGGAAGAAAGAATTTGAGGGAGAGAAATCACTACCAAATTAGTTATGAAATGTCAGAGGGGCGCAGAGAAAAAGGTGGTCGACAAAAAAAAAAAGGGGGGATGTGAGAATGGAGGAGACAGGCGTAGATAAAGTTAGGGAGACACAATCCGTTCGCCTTTCCAGAAAATTAGTTATAGTGATGTTGGAAAGGGCAGAAAAAAAGAGGAAGAGAGGGAGGAAAATGTCTTAGGTTCTCGGGCCATCAGTCACCGGGAAAAGCAGTCCTGACACAACCTCATCAATAATTCAGATGACTACAGCTAATGAGCGAGATCCAAACAAATAACCCCTAAATTCACAGGGAGAACATTTAAAAAAAATCACTGTGTAATATTCCACCATTTTGGCTACTTTTACCTGCAGTTTTGGGACACATTGGCAACACACAGGGGGAAGAGGGATGTGATAGAATATCCATCTCTCTCAAACCCCCCAAACATCCATTTGCATTTATTTTCATGAGGAAGAAGGGACAATAGGGGAAATAAAGAGATAACATATCGGAACTGGAATGCATGCATACAAGAGGAGACAGGGGGAAGAAGAACGAATGGAAAAAGACAAATGACAAAAGACAGAAAGGAAATAAAGATGGTGATGAAGAAAGGGAGAAAAAGAATGAGCCAAAGGGAAACCCGTCCTCTGTGCGAGAGTGATAGCTAGTGGACTACAAAGACTAACCCTGATGTTGACACTACAAAGCATCCTCAAAACGTGGACGCCAAGGCTGTTGGCGATATTTTGTAGCACTATGCTTTTGTAATTGAACGCAGCACGGCACCTGGCACCACAGATGAATGTAAAGCACACATACATACACACACGTATAGGCATGTACAGGCGGTGACCGAGACAGGTTGAGGGGAAAATGCACACAGTAGCCTGGCTAAGGTGTGACGTCTCTCTCAGACACTCGACCAAACCAAGATGTTTACCTGAACAGTGTTCATAAGTGGTCCATTTATAATCCCGTTTTCATGTAGGATGCTCAAGCGTGTCCATTCAACCCGACTAACCCCTTCCTCATGCGTGTAGTCAGACCCTGAAATGCTCGTATCCCTCATCCTGCATTCTTCACGAAACATTTTTGAAGATGTCTGCACCTCTGGGTTTGCAGCCATCTAAATATTTCTGTTCTATCTCTTCTAAGATCTTTGTCTTGATGAAGGTTTCCTCCTCTCTCCAAAAGTGTGGTGTCTTTCTCTTTGAGGTTATGCCTGAAATTGTCACTGAACGTGTGGTATCAGAAAGTGCATTTATGCATGTACATGTCCATTTGCAGCCCGAACAATCCAGCCAGTATCGATCTGGACCACCTCTTTTAGCCAGATTAAGTTTAGACTGATAAGGGTCTTAGTCAGACCGTGGCATGCGTTTATAAGATCATATCTTGGTCTGACTAATGGTCATTCTAGGACAAGCATCAGATCGTTGCTGTGCATGTGAAACGCAGCTACTGACACCTGTGTCCACACATCAGGAGACAGACTACCATCTTATACAACAGTGCACGATGAATCAGTCTGATTGTTAGAGAAGAAGTTAAGCGTTACGTGGTGAGCAACACAAGCACACTAAAAGTAAGCCTGTAGTACGCCAAGAGATAAGATTGGTGACCACGCTGTTGAGCCTAAAAGCCCCAGTATACTTCAGAGATAGGACTTTCTCTGCATAAAGATGTCTTGCAAAGATCAAGATGTGGTGCCTGTCGTAATTTATCATAAATGGTCCAAATATCGTGTGCTATTTGGGCCAATTACAGCCAGAGGGAGGTATCAGAAGTAAAGAAAAGATGGGTTAAAACACAATTCTTAAGTGCTATACTGCATTTGGTGTTCCAGGACGTGTTCACCTGCCTGTTCTGTCACTGTTACGTCTTACATCTTTAGAAGTATACTGCTGTGCTAATACATTGACCAATCTCGCATTCATGACACAGCTCCAAGTTCTCTTTAATTATTTATGTATTCAAATGTACCACATACAGTATATGTTATCAGTCAAGAATTCATCTGCCTAAAGTGCAGTATTACCTTAATATTTTAAACCTGTTACTACTAAACTCCCCCAGCCATTGGGGTTGTCTACCAGCGACCTCTTCTTTGAGTTCTGGTTTCATAGTTTCCTACATTTCCAATGCAAAGTATTCACTATTTTCACAACGCTGGCAGCATTAAATCTTTGTATGAAGCCTGAAGCCTTGAGACCGGTAAGGCATTGACTTAGACCTGATGATTGATCGTCCAGAGCCTGAACAAATTCATCATCAAGCGCCTTAACGGTTTTGAATTTGTCATTTTTCTGATATCGTCCCTAAAACTCCTGTGAACGTGTTGAGTAATTGGACTAATTAAGAGTGCAGGGTTTTACTTTGTGGAGGCTGCTCAAAGATATGCATCCTTCCAACTGAATTAACTTAAAGGTGTCAAAATTATGTATTAATGGCATTAAATAGTTTGGAAAAGCCATCCATAAAGCATTTTCTGCATAACATCCTTGTACTGTAACTGGCGCCCACAATCCATGGGCGGAAAGACAGCGCAGAATGAGGAAACGGTGAGCTACGTTAAATTCTCCAATGAATATTTCAGGCAGAAAACCAACCGTCAATAGTGCTTACACAGTGTTTAGCTTCATAAGCCCAAGTCTACACTCAGCAAGTGGCTCGGGTTATGCCCTGAAGGGCCTACCCATTAGTTTATGGCGCCTTCGTGTGCAGAGGTAGGCAAGCTCTTATTATTCCAATCCACTTATTAGATTGGTCCCAGGGTGAGGTAGCTCGCCCAATACTTTGCAATCTCTATCTCTCTATAGAAATATAACTCTCTAGATACATCCTTCTCCTTGCCTCTGACTCTCTGCCACTGACTTTTCTCTCTTCACCTCCCCAGACTCTATATACCCTCGTATAGGAAGTGCTTACATTGGTTCTTTCTTTGTGCTGTAGTCAGCCTTAAGACAGAAACACAAGCTAGATATAATATCTAGCCGAGCCGGGGTGATGAACGAGAGAGCATTGAAAAGATATAAATATTCCTCTCCTCTCTGTGACTATTTCTTCTACTCCCTTCGGGCCATATAGAAAGAACTTAAGAAGGCGGGGGTCCAACACGACTGCCCCTACTTCTTTTTATTTCCATTCATTTCTTTCCCTCTTCTTACCTGCCACTATCTCGCCATTTTGCTATGTTGCCTTTCTCATCTCACAAACATCCTTCAATTTCTGCTATCGCTATCCTGCGCCTCTCTCACTCTATCTTCAGCCTACCAATACATCCATCCTGATTAGCTCCATGGAGACCAAAACAAAAAGACAAAAAACAAACATTTTACGTTTTAGAACCAAAACCTCATTGCTAGAACATACTGTTAATATCAGTGTGCCATGGTTTCACTGCTAACGCTTAGTAGTGGAATAAATTCAAAAATTTTAAAACTAGCGTGAGACATGATGCAGTTGGTGTTATGTTGTGCTGATTTGCATTTCAATTGTGGTCATGAGAACAGAGGGACGAGTGGGTGCTATTTAGAAGACTCGCTCAGTATGTTCGACACAGTTTTGTAGGTTCTGCATAATGTAAGAGTCACTACTGTTGGAAGTCTTGTTTCACTTCACTTAATTCCTGTTCTTAATAGATATGAAACCGATTGTTCGATCTTGTACCTCTTCAGGGAGGCTTAGACTCGAGGAGGCGAGTATATCAGGTGGGTCTACTGAACTGAATGTTCAACCTGCCTTGGATCCATTTGTATTCACAGCTTCATCACTGGTTATCTCTGCTCACAGCTAAACCACAGAATCGCATTGTACAAGTGCCAAAGTCAACTTTCTCTCACACACACTCTCTTTCACTCGCCCACTCATCTGTGCACTCTCCTTCTCCTGCTGTCTCTCACACTTTTTCTCATAAATAAGTAAATCAGACTTAACTCCCATTCGAGACTCCTAATTAGAAACGCCTGGTCACCAAAACTGACGGACCTCTGTTCAGCCCAGGTTGGGAGGAGAGTTGTGAAGGAAGGTCGGCTGATGATTGTTGACTGGTTCAAGCTCCACCTCCCCCCATGAGGCATTAACACAGGTCGCTGTCAGTCTGACAGAGGTACCAATCTACTGTTAAAGGAACCTCAAATCTGACAATGGCTGACAGGACACAGCAGCGCATGGGATTGGTATCTGAGCCAACACAGGTTCACTATTAGAGAGTCGAGGTATGCCAAACATGTGGTGACCGGATCACAGCGAGAGGGCGAGCAGGGAGCGGCGAGGGAGGAGGTTGGTGAGATGAATACAAAATGCTGCTTCACCATTTTGTCCATTTCCAGCTAAATAAGATCTTCCTCTGCCTCCCCTCTGCCATGGCCCCAGGCAGGGGACTGGAAAAGTACATTTCCCACATTATAACCCCTCAATATCTCTCCAGTGGCTTATATAGAGTTTGTCTTTCTGAGTGTGTGTGTGTGTGTGTGGCATGTCTGTAAGAATGTGTGTCTCAGTCCTGTCTGCTACTTGGTGCAGCAGCCCAGCAGCCATCTAACCATAGACATCTGAAAGCAGCAAAGTTCAAGACACGCTCAGAAATTTTCAGACAAGATGGAAAAGGTCTAATAAAAAAACGTAATGCCAAAGCTTTAACACAGCGTCCCTATCTGGAACGTGGAGGTTGCCTCAATGTTAGAGATGCAGATTCTGGGGGCGTGCCCTGTTCAAATTCCCACTAGCTAAGATAAATTTAAGCGAGGTAAGTGATTGAAAAACACTCTGTCTTCTCTGACTAATTAGCTAATGTAGAGGTGTCCTTGAGCTGCTCAGTGGCCAACAGAGTGTCTATACTGGGAAGCTCCCCAGTGTAACTTTGTGAATGTGAAACAAGGCTTTGCTGAAAATAAGCACCGGTGTCAGCAAACTATTCGGGGATTAAAACAAAAACAAAAAAAAGAGAAGAAAGTACGACTGTAAAATGTAACAGTTCCACAATTCAGCACAACAGTTACGGATATTAATCTTTGGTTTCAGTCATCCCCATGCAAGATTTTTCCTATAGAGCTTTGATATATAGAATCCATTAAAGCAGCGTGCAGATTAATCCAACTGAGTAAGAAAGTGAGCTCTTTTAGTGTTAAAATATGGAATTGACTTGGCACAAAGAAAATGTCTAAATATACCATCTAGAATTTAAGGGCAGGAAGAGCGAGTTCACCTTCTTGCAGCTGACTCTCCCACAGTGCAGTGTGGATCTCAAAGCAACAGTTCATGCATTCATATCTGGCTGTTATTCAACTAATTTTTTTAAATGAATAATTCATAATTAGAAGGTCATGCTCCATCTTCAGAATTCAAAATAATTAGCTCCAAACTGATATTGTTTTCTAGAAAAGTTAATAAAAAAGAGCTGAATCAATACATTGGCTGGATTACAAATCAGAGCTAAGATAAATCAGAGAACTAAATCAGAGAGCTAAATCAGAGAGCTTTGCACTGGTATCAGAATATTTGCAAGTTAATATGCAAAAATATATTAAGGTACATAGATTTTTACAGGCTTCATTTTTGGGTTAATTTTCATTCATCAAATTTGATTTTCCTTTTTACATGGTGTTATTTAATAATTGTATTTCCAGTGAATTTGTGAGTTTTACTGGTCATAACTGTGACCATTAAACTGAAGATCATTAAACTTAATTGTGAGTTATACAGTTAAGTATCCTGTCCCAGTCCTGCAGTTGTCACAAATCTACCAACTGCCAACTAACAAATTGAGGGATGTTCGACAAAAATAGTTTTTAAAAAATATCAGCAGCTACATCATCAGATTCTTCATATTTTTATATATTGATGTCTGTATTGGCCTCAAAAATCCACTATCGGCCAAGTTATACCTTAAATCCAAGTAGAGACAGATGGAATATGGTAAAAGGCGTAAACTGTATAAATATTATATCTGAATGTTAACTTCCCTTAAGGAGTCTAAGCTGTGCACTTTAATTCTCATTTTGGACAATGTATATGCATTACTGCAAAATTATCTTGGATCCAATATTTGTGACACATTCTTTGCACATTCACAGTGCAAGCTATCAATTCAAAAATGCTATTAAAAAGAAAGTGTCAGCAGGGAACTGCACAGTAAATACTGTATGTCAATCACAATTATTCATTAATTTGCTCCTGCACCACTTAATCTGCACCTTTATTTGTCTGTTTGTTCTTCCACTCAGTAGCTGTATGTTCATGCATTTGTTGACACATTCAATTCTTTATTCACTCACTCAAATATTTACTCACCTGTTATGTATTTGGCCATGCATTTCCTCATTTATTCATTCCGCAAATTGTACACTCAATCAGTCAGGGTATTCATATGCAAAATCAGATGTGATGAAAGCCTATTGTGGGGGTGAAGGGGGTTGACAGCAGATTTTAACAATACAGCAACTTCCTTCAAAGCCTCTGAGTCATTGAAGCATTACAACCTGCATGAAAGGAAGTCTCTACTGTGGTACATCTGCATTTACACTGTATGGACAGAAGTGTATGGAAATCCCTCTTAATTAGTGGTTTCACTCATTTAGGGCTTCCGGAGCATAAAACAAGGCCTCAGTTCCAGTTTAAGACAATAGAGTGCTTACAACTTTGTGCCAACAATTTAGGAAACAGCCTTTTCCTGATTCAGTATCAACCAATACTAACCAAGGTGTTTGCTGTAGAAAAACTTCACTCGCCCTGAATTCAACCCCATCAAACACCTTTGGAATGATTTGGAAAGCCGACTGTGAGCCAAGCCCCAACAGCCAACATCACTGCCCGACCACACAAAATGAAAGCCATATAAGAGAGGAGGCTATTACAGCAGCAAAGGGAGGAAGGGCAGGCAACTCCATATTAGGGCCCGTGTTTTTGGAATAATGTGTTCAACAATGACATATGGGTGTAATAACTGGGCGCCCACATGCTCAGTGACTTGAATCATCATCTTACACGAGGAATTAAAACACACACATGGTCTGCGGCACAATTTAGCTCTTGTAATATAATCATAACACAATACCAGTGAACAATGTGAGCCAAGGGCAACAATAACAAAGGCAGTACAGTGACAAATGACTGAGGCGGCCACAGCACACTCCTCCTCCCTTACAGATTAAATGGATTATTTTGATAGCATAAACACAACATATTTCTGGTGCCCCTACACTAAAGCAGCAGTAATGACACGCAGCAGGGCAGCAACATGAACGCGGCTATGAACGCGGCTACTATCACTAGCCAGACCTGCCCACAACACCTGTAAAGCTAGAGGGGAAATACAAGCGACAACTTCCTGCAGTCGCTGATGAGTGAAAATATACCTACAATTGCATTTGAATATATAAAAATCAAAACAGAACACACAGCTGCTCGTGTTTATCTCAGGCCGTATCAAAATTTAAAGGCTTTTATCCAAACGTAGAAACTTACATCAAACACGGCAGAGTCCAGTGTAAATGAAACAACTTGTTAGAAACGCATTTCTGGTAGATAAAGGGTTAACTCGTAGCGGGTAAATTTAACGACTGTATTTTTCTGCTTTTACATCGGACGCAAGCGAACTCACAACTTCCGGCCTCGCTACGGCTAAGCGTAGCTACCTTGACGCAAACCGGCAGGATGAACCTGTCCGCCTCCTTCCGCAACCAACGCAGTACCGTTCGCCGAAAAACACGCTAAATAAGTTGAAACGTTACCTCTTTTTTCTTCTGTCCTTCTCCGAGCAGCGGGCACAACAGCAGGATGAAGAAAACATAGGGAAGCGGCGGGCGAGCGAGGGACTTAACGGGAAAAGACGCCATGTCGAAAAAGATGCTCCGGCAACAAGACACGTCTCGAGCGGCGGATGAGAGGCGACCAATCAGGGGGGAGAGATTGGGAGCCGAGGGGCATCACGGGTATTGTAGTTCGAAAGGGTGCTGGAAACGCGGATGGTGTATTGTAATGTTAGGAGGGACGTAGAACAAGGAAGTATATGTGCATCTACAATTCTGTGAATATAAAACTATTCATACATGTACACTTCTACATTGTAAATCTATAAATGTGTAATTATTCATCCCCTTTAGTACTCTTCTCTAAATGTTACTGTTTTTATTACTTCCTTACAGAGTTAACACAATCTAGAGATGTCTGGATACAAAGCATATGTCTGCATGAGGCGAACACACTTTCAAATGTGAGGTTAAGTCCTCTGCTTTGAACCCAACCAGTGCAGCGACCAACAACAGCTCTACAACCCAGTGCCATGGTGGAGGGCAGTGGCTGGAGCGTGAACCTAACGCATATTTTGATGGTTGAGGAAGCCCACACAGACACTGGGAGAACGTCACACAGAGCGGGCACGGGATTCGAACTCCTGACCTTAACCACTGTTCCACCATTCCGCCCCAGAAACCCGATACGGCTTTGATGATAATGATAATGCAGTGAAATACGGCGCTACTTCAAACGACAATAACTACCACAGGGTCTTAAGCATAAAATGAATATTGCAGGCATATAAACCAAGCAAATGCAGTGTTTATTGCAGCTCTGTTGTACTCGTGGACATTACACGGCACTGGGGTATTATTTTTCTGGTCATTAAATGTAAATCTATGACTCAAAGAGAAAGTCGCTTATTGCACAAACAAGTAATCTTAAACATGTTTTACATCCGCCTTCAGCTTATTTTCTCACTGCTGACAGTTTTAGTTTCATGAGTTTATGAGGCAATATTATGTCTCCACAGGACTGAGATTGGTAGAAATCGAATTCAGATGGCCCTAAGAATTATATTAATTAGATGTAATATGTCTCATACATTTTGTTTCTGACCACATCTTGATTTGTGATATTTGTGATTCATAATTAATTGACAGTACTTATATAGATAGCGCTTTTATCCAGAGCGCTTTACAATGACCTCACATTCACCCATTCAGACAGAGGAGCCTGCTAGTGTGGAGAGAAACTCTTAACGTGGCCCAAACCCCTTTACCTCCCCTCATTCTTGCTCTCTCACACACACAAACACACACAATGACTGATATCGCCCTCTAGTACCTCTCTGAATATCTGAACATGTCAGAATATTCATTACATTTTCTCAGAATTTTGCGTTTGGCACGTGGCACGACCATTGTTTCTGCACGGGGCAATAAAGACGGCGGCAGATTCAGTGTGTTTCTATTTTCACTCTGTGCATATGTGGGTCAGCAGCAGAGATGTAAAGCAGACTCAAGGAGATATTATAGACAGTGTGGAGGGAGCGAGGAGCTGTTTATGGTGCTTCAAAGTGCAGAGGAACGGGGCGTGCAGAGGCAGAGAGAGAGAGAGAGGGGAGATGGGTGGGTGACATCATTTCCAGCTGGCAAGGAGCTGGGTGCCCACATCCGAGGTCAGCCACTCTCTTATAAAAATAACGAGTCCCCGGGAAAGTGATTAATTACACAACAACACTGAGTTTATGGAAGACAGAGAGCGAGCGAGCAAGAGAGAGAGCGAGAGCGAGATGGAGGAAGGGAGTCACACACACGTGGTGGTGGGTGATGGGGTCGTGGAGCTACTAAGAAGCAGGAAATGGCAAACGAGATGGAGCGAGTGGGAGGGAGAGCGAGTGCAACATCAAAAGTGAAAGAGAGAGAGAGAGAGGATGAAGCAGCAAGAGAGGGATGATGAGAGGAGAGAGAGAGAGGAAAGGCAAAGCAGCGAGGAGGAGAGTCAGACAAACAGAGGGGGGAGGAGGGAGGATGAGTGAGGCGTTCATTAATATGATGTTCGTTATCTCTGCCTGCCTCCTCCAACAAATGTCCCTCTGTGTTCTCCAGCGTGATGTTCCACAGGCCAATAGCTGTGTGTGTGTGTGAGTGTGTTCCCCTGCATGTGTTTGTTTCCCCATTCTTTACAAAATTCACGTCTAAATCCCTGTGCTGTGTGTGTGTGTGTGTACTGCTCTTGAAGCTTATTGGACCTGTAAGTGTGAAGAGGAAAGGACTTGAAACAGCTCTCTAAAGTGTCATTTTATTCTGCTTGTTGTGTAGCAGTGTGTTACTGACACTGACACACACACACACACGTAATGTTTAACGTGAGAAGATCCATAGAGCCTTTGAAGTCGTGACTGTGGCCGATGCCAAACTGGTCGACACAGGAAATGAAGTTTCAATGCTGCGAGAGGGAGACGAACCTGTTGACCCTCACAGTGACGCTCAGGATGAAGTCTACAGACTTTTATTTGTTAGTTAGTTTAGGATTAGATGCATATCTGATGATGAACTGCATCCAGCTTAAACCCAACAATGTTGGGTCCTCCTCTCCTCCCCTCCCCTCCCTTCTGCTCTCCTCTCATCTCTTCTCTCCTCTCCTTTTCTCTCCTCCCTTCTCTTCTCTTCTCTTCTCTTCTCTTCTCTTCTCTTCTCTTCTCTTCT
>OMOW01106047.1:0-14462 GCA_900312555.1 Lamprogrammus exutus
CAGAAGACGGCATACGAGATTCCGATCTGTGACTGGAGTTCAGACGTGTGCTCTTCCGATCTGGAAACCAACAGATTTCACCCTCATACAAACACTCAGACAGCTTCAAACACCATGTAAACAACTGTACAGAGAACTCCCTGTCGCCATACTTTAGGCCTCCAACAGTGAGGTCAAAGGGATCAAGATCTCAGAGTCAGATGACGACAAAGCAATGGCTTTAGACTCAGAAGAACATGTTCCCATGGAAGTATATTGCTTTCACCACAGATAAAAAGCAACAGCACTTTGGGACAATCAAGGGAGGGAGGAAGATAACTTTGTTTGCATATGCTTTTTACTGTGGTCACCTGCACCTAACTACGCAGTGAGACTGAAAGTGAACTGCTGCAGCATCAAAAAGGAAGTAGGCGAGGTTTCGTCTGTTAGTGACAGTGTTGCAAAATATTACAAGAGGTGCATTTCAACTCAAGGTTGTAGGCTAAACAGATGAGGCACTGGTGATATGTTGCAAGAGAAAGAATGATTTTTTTTTAAACAATGGTGAAGTTTTAAACATTTAGTCTTTAAAGGCAGTTATTTCCCTGGACTTACCCGGACTAATCTTCCAAACTCAACATTTGGAGGATAGTTGAGCAACTTCACAAGTTGGATTACAAACCTTTGGAACTAACAATTTTACAAAAAATAAAGTTAGTTGAACGGAGTTTGAGT
This sequence comes from Lamprogrammus exutus, assembly GCA_900312555.1. NCBI lineage: Eukaryota > Metazoa > Chordata > Actinopteri > Ophidiiformes > Ophidiidae > Lamprogrammus > Lamprogrammus exutus. Next base: position 715 of record OMOW01106047.1, read on the forward strand.
TATTGAGCGATAAACCTAAGGAAATCCGGTCGCTTGGATATCAACATTGTGACAATGCCTGTGATTGTACTAGAAGCCAGAGACTTTGCCAGTCCCCTCTTTTTGGTGCGGACATGGGCAGTCTTATGTGGTTGTCTCACCTTCAGTCTCGTGGCCTCCTTGGAACACTCAGAGTTAAATGAAGAAACATCTCATCTCCACAAACTGACCACATTCAGGATCTTCTGCATGTTTACCTGGTGCTTCTTCTTCATCCTCACCCTCCTCATCCATGTTCTCAGCATCATCCAATTCCACAGCCTCATCCCTGTATCCTGGAAGAACCTGACGGTGACAGTAGCAGCCTTAGGTGCGCTGATGTGTCTCAGTGCTTCTGTGATTTTCCCTTGGATTGTCATGAATCATAGCCGGGTGATGCCGCGCCCTGTGGCTGCTGCTGTGGTGTCCTGTCTTACCTTTATGGCCTACACCTCTGAGTCCTATGTGATTTGCACCCAGGCCCATGAGCAGAGGGGCTACATGGGTAGCATGTCTGGCCTCCTCAAAATACTCCAGTTCTGGGGAGGCTGTCAGATGATACCCCTGATTGTGGAAGAGGTTCATGGATACTCATCGCCTCAAAATGGAGGACTTCTCAGTGGAGTACACAGTTGGCAGCTATGTGTGTCCGGGGTGTCATACAGTATCTGTATGCTTATGTCTCTTGTCACACTAGTGGTCATATTAGGTGATTTTGCAGGGCGATGTTTTCTACCTTTTGACAGACTTTTGGCTGGTTTCAGTTTGTTTGGGATGTTGCTCTACATGGTGACCACAGTGATTTGTTTCACCAAAGTACTGCAACTGAGGGATGCTACTCATAACCTCAACAATGGTGCAGAGCTGGTTATTATGGAAACAGTGATTGCCAGCGTCACTCTGTTAGCGTATACAGTGGACCTTGCCTTCTCCACCAAACTGTTGTGTGACAGGAGTCACACATGAACTAACACATCAAAATGAGGTTATGTGAGGTTCAAGTTCATAATATACACCTCACGTACTTTCTAAGTATGTTAAAGGCAAACTAAACAAATGTTTTTGCGTAAACAAATCCAGTTACACAGGCTCTTCAGAGCTATAAAATGCTGACTTAGAGAACGTCAGATTTTTACATATTAAAATTATAGCCTATAAATTGCATGGTATGAAAACACTTATTCCAATGTATTGCTCTTATCTTGAAATGTGTGGGTGTTTTATTTTTTTTGCTGATGTCGGAAAAGCTCACAACTGACATTTATGATGCAGTACAAACATGCAAGCACGTAGTGTAGGCGGCAACTGCACTGATAAGTAAGCATCCAGCATCCTGTTTGGCCTCATATAACAACATGGTATGTTGTGGTAGCTGCAATAATTTCTGACGAATCTTAGGATAAAAACTGTTGATTGTCATCTTAGAAATCAAGGTAAATGAAAATGTACAGACGATAATAAAATGTTTTGTCTCATCACTGGAAATTCGTAATTATTTTACGTCTAATGTTTTCAGACCAGTCACAGAGACAAACAGCACACTAGAAATAACAGTTACCATGCATTTACGCTAGATGGCAATAGTCTCATTACCATGCACCGCTATTCAAATCACTTCAGGAGTGGACTTAAAGTGTATAATATATTGAACGTTTTCCTACAGTATGAATATATTTGGTCTCATTGATGTTTTAAACCGGAAAATTGCTATAATTCAACATAAAGAGCTGCAGTAAGAATAAAAAGCCGAGTTGTTTCTATCACGGAGTACTGAGGACTGTTGTGTAGATCATGACATCTAAACGTAAAAGGTGGAAGTATGAGTCCACAGTCTTCTAATTCATATAATTGATTTGTTTTCAAAATGAAAGCTGCTAATTTACTCAGTTTCAACCTTTTAATAATTGAGACTCCATCCACTTGAGTAATGAACGCCGTTTTTCTGTCCAGGTTCTTGTACATATTGGAGAGTAACCTTGTACCGCATTATAATAACCTATTTACGTTTTACATTGTTTATCTTGCCCCATCAGCTCCAGGCCTACTAAACAGGAAAAAGGAGAAATCGATCACCACCGCTGGGCCGCATAGCGAGCTTGTTCGCCCCCTTGATCAGGCTCGATTGCTCTCGTCTTCCTCCAGCGTTTTTTCTTTAAGGAACTGAGTTCAGTTAGTTGTCAACAGGCTGAGCGAGAAAGGCTGAACTGAAACAACTTAGGACGTGGAACTGATAACACAACGTTACTCTACGGTATCTTATGGTAATTAGCCGTCTCATTTAGGACCTTTAAAGCTGCTCGTTGTATCCAGGCAGAAATGAAGTCTCCTGGGCAAGGTAAGCTATCATTTGTCTCTGTTTGAACCAGCCCAGCATATGCGAGTTTTTCGAGAAAAGCACGAATTTGTAAAGACAATCGCGATTTCTCTCTCTATCTTCATTTTTCTACATAATACAAAGTAATGTTTGACCAAACGAAAGCTAAAAGCCTAACATTTTTTTCTGTCAACGGTGTTATTAGCTTGTTTTTTTGTCTCTGCATCACAAGACAGGCTGGTTTCACGAGCTTAATTTAGGTTAGCGAAGCCTGACAGGTCTCTTTCTATTAGTCTGCCTAACGAGGCCCATCTACATCCATATGTTGCCAGTTTAATAGCTTTTTATTTTGTTTCCACTCGGTTAAGTTGTCACACTACACAAATAAGTAGATCTCCAATCAGCAGTTTGCCACACACCAGCAAATTCAGCTGCTACATTTACATAGTTAATGCTTGTGTTTATTGTTACAGACTGTAATGATTCTGCATGCCTGTGATTTCAGAATCTCCCTGAGGACCATGGACATGTGAAACCTGATTCGATTGGCTAATACATTGCCAAAGGCAGATGCAAGTCTCAGGCTGTATTGAATGGCACTGTGGATACAAGGTAAGCACTTTGCCAGTAAATTTGAACTCATTATTGATCCGTTTTCCTGAGCTATGCCTGACCTCTGTGAGGACAAAGTCTAGAGAGATTGAGGGGAGAGGGAGGAAGGAGGGACAACTATAGCTCAGGTGAAGGAACATCAGGTTAGGGATCCATAAAAATCAACAGACAGTACCCAGATATCTAAGGAAACGTTATTGATGCACGAGTCCATATCACACAATGTTCCTTATCTGAAGAGATACAAACGGACATAATGAATATTACAACGTATTGGTTTTGCCTCTGTATATTTCACATGGGTAGCATAACTTCAAATTACAAGTTTGCCATTCCTCAGTAATTACATTGCTAGTGAAACTTGTCCATAAATGTTTGACGCTATGATATATATGTGAATAGAACAGTGAAAAGTAAACTCTGACAGGTTACTGCAAAGACAATGGACAGAAGCAAACGATTTTCAGCCATTATCTCTCTCAACAGTGAATGCATATGTTTGGCATTAGGTGACTGATTGACCAATGCCATTCTGACATCTACACCTTAAGTGAGAGGAGATACTTGTTTGGCATTCATGAGATAAGGCTTCCTCTTGAAATGTGAAAGGGAAAAGTCAATAGCAGTGAGGTGTTATACAGGTTCTTAGCACAAATTGACCTCAAGGTAGAATTAAATGTTGAGTAACTTGCTGTACCAGGTTGCAGTACATAATGATTTCCTCCACCCTAGTTGAAACCTTGAGTAGAGGTTTATTTGTAAGTTTATTTTTTGGGGCGACGTAACATAGCACCTGTTGTAGTTGTTTACTTCCTTGCTCAAGGGATTTTCCACATGTCATATTTGTATTATGGGAACAAACCTACAACATTATGATTTATGACTGTCACTCCAACCAATAGACCCTATAGCATGCAAATGCTGTTACTGGGATGTTCTCTTTGTCCTTTGAATAGTCTGGATATCCTTGAAGCTGAAGTCATATAATGCTGACTTATTGATTGCAAAATGTGTTATACTCTGTGAAGGGATCTGCAGGCCATAGCCCAGTGCTACATGCCAGACTATGCTTTACCCTCTGGCTTACTCTCCGTCTGCCTCTCCATTTCCATGCACTAGCTTGAACATCACTGATTACCCAGGTTCAACTTGTTTCTGTCCTGGGTCTCCATTGGTGGAAGGACCTTTTCCATTGCAGACGCTTTTTTTCATTGCATGGTGAAAAGGATCTACAGGACCTAATCCTTTTGAGAAGTATCTCGTGACTGTTCCAATCACTCTGTTTGGATTGTAAAAGTCTTAAGTCCTCCACTCATCCTTACAAGACGTTTTACATGATCAGTGCCAGAGTCTTGGCTGTAGTCTTAGTAATGGCTTGCCTACTTCAGGTGTGTTATGTCTCAGTATCACCTCTGCTTTTGGTAACTGTAACTATGCTGGTGAGTTAATAATCCACAATTATATGTGGTGCAGCTCTCAGATTTGCATGACGCACGAGTCATTTTATAGGACCTTATCTAGTTTGTCTTCACCACAGTAACAGTGAGGTGTGGGTCAGTGTTGTGAATTCAATTTCCAGATGAAGCGACTTGATTAGGTGTAACTTCACTTGGTTTTAGTATGGAAATGTATAATTTGATAATAGTTGTACCATGAGAGCAAAATAGAATGTGGTTAAAATGTTAAATAAATTCAGACCAAGCATTGTTGGAGGCATTTGTAAGTACCTGACAGTGTGTCCTTGTCATTTTGTTTCAGTTTTATTTCTTACTTTTTTTCTTTCCTTTGAAGGTGGTCATATTGGAGGAGAAAACATGCAACTGAAATGGAAATCTACTCTACAAATGCACAATTCCAATAAAACTTAGAAAGATTATGGGAGAGAAATATATGTTCAAATGCAGTATAAAATTGTTCAAAATATATTCAAATATCAAATACATTGGAGATCCACAAGGTCCTGAAATTGTTTCGTTAAAATCAAGATTCTCAAGCCTTTCACTTAATGGTGATATGTTCATGTGGATGGTGAAAAGGTGGAGTGGGTGGTCAGCCCAAGCCAAATTATGTTTACGTGATGCGAAGGGAGAAATGAATGGTGTCAGTTTGTAAGTCACACGTGAAAAGCAAAGCCAGGACTGTAACACCTGTGAGAGACTTGTGGAGGGTTTGGGCAGCCGGTGTGGTGAAGAGGGACGTCCCTCTTCACAGCCGGTGGCATGTCGAAATGATTTTAGGGGATGGAATCTTCATTTCCTGTCTGCAGTGCTGTGTTAAAAATAAATGTGTGCTTAACGCAGTTGTGAAAGTTTACAATGGCGTCATGAAACCGTCAGCAGTTGAGTGGGGGGATTTCACATGTTTGTTGGTTAAAATGCCAAAGATTTCACAGTGGAAAAGCTATACTCACTCACTTTGAATTTCGTATATTCCGTAGTGTCTTTAAATTGCATTGTAGTGTTCTATCTGTTCTGGTCATCAGTCAAACAGGTATTTTGTTGTGTTTTATCTGTTTTTCAAATCTTAAGTGGAGTTTTTCATATGCATCCTGCACCGTGAGACAGGAACATGTGCTGCTTATCAAGCTCTTAAGAAGAACTGGCTCACACCCCTGTTGACTGTACACCTGTTCATAGCCCTGACTCACCTCATAGCCTTCCAAGCTCTCACCAGGTCTAGCCTTATTTTATACAACTGAAATGAGAAGATTTTCTTATTCTGGTCGAGGCTCATTGATAGCTTTAGTGATCCAAGCTGTAGACGTGTAGAAAAAGCCTTTTTTTGCAGTAATGGTGAAAAAGGTTTAAGTGAAATTGTAAGGAGAATAATAGGGTAAATATAGTCGAATAACTGGACTGCCTTGTTCTCAGCATCAGTTGGTGAAATTGGTCTTTTTCTTCACAGTAGACCACTATAATGTCAATTTGCTACATGAAATAATTCAATGCCCTTTTACATGAAAAAATTCAGAGTGTTTCAGATGCTCTGGAATTTCATGTTATTGTTGCTCTGTGATCCCCTTTAGCCTCTGATCCAGACATACAAGATAAGAATCTCTGGCTCAGTTTGTCCTCTGTCCTTTGCTTTTTAACATGTCAGCCATTTTGTCTGCTCTTGACAGAAAACAACCCATATAAACCAGGCCTCCCCTGTTAACATGTGTTTGTTTAGTTATCAGGGATGATCAATGCCTTGCATCAGGGTTGTTAACTCACAGATTTACATGTGTAAAAAGCCTTGGGCGAGATAGTTATTTTTATGTTCTAACTTACAGAGAATTGAGTTAATTGTTTGTTGAAATGATGGCAAAATAGAGGATATGTTTGTCCGTAAACACAGCAGTGGTCAAAGCAATGCAAAGGCATTGAGCTCATTGTCATGTGAGTATGTGCTTGTGAAGGCATTACAAAACCATAATGTTTATTAGATCAATGTCCAGAGTTTTGAGGGACATGTGATCTGTCCTGAATTCCACATTGAGGCGTGTCTGTGGATATGTGTCAGTCTCTTTGTAGAGCTCTGTAGATTTGTGACAATGAGGAGCCATTGTCCTGTCAGTTAGACACTGGCTGAGCACAGGCCAGCTTAGCACAAATATAAAGCCAGCATATTCTTCTTTTACTGGTAAATAGCTTTAGGGCTGAATTTACTGCATGCTGACATTACGTTCATCGATTTGCCATGTCTGTAATAAAGGCACAGGATAAAGGGAGAAGATTGAAGACATTTGTAAGCCTTTTGTTTTAGAGCTATGCTTTAGTTCGACCCAGCTTCCTTCTGATTCGTTCAGGTGCCAGAAAATATGAGTTTTCCTGCAGACAGGTGCTGCTCCCTCTGCCACCCCTCCACTGGAATAATGACCATTACTGAGACATCAGGAGAAAGTGTCAACCTGCCAGCCAGCAGCCATTAAAGGCCTGTTACAGCTACTGTCTCCATTGTTTGCTGACAGTACCATTCATCTTGCCACCACCTTCATAATAATCACTTGTTTACAGAGGAAAGAGACAGAAGAGAGGTGGTGGGAAGATGAATAAATATAGCGTGTCTATAAATATTACTTGAGTTACTGTTTCTCACTTGAAACTGAGCTACAGCAGCTTCACAGGCGGCACTTTAGCTGAGAGAGAAAATAGAGACGTCCTGGCATCACAGGATTCATCTGTTGTTTTAATTTGAGTTCTGAGGAACAGTGCGGCTATCTTATATTAGGTTATACTCTCTCCTTTAGAAATTCAAGCAGTCCTCCACAATGATTTTAGCTTGAGTTTAGCTTGAAATACAATCATCTAATTCAGACCATTTCAGGCTTTCATGAGTTGATCTTACAGTAGAAAACAATGTAGTCTATTGTCTTCACAGTCTGCCTTTGCAATGCTTTGTCCAGTGGATTTTTACAACACATGTAAGATTACAGCATTCCACTGCCTCAGTTACATTTCAGTTTGACCGTGTTGTCACTTAAGTTTTGCTTAAATGGGAATGGTGGTTATATTGCTGTACATTTTAATCACCAGCTTCTTGTCATTTGGTATGTTTACATACACAATACACCGTACTCCGTTTTTTGTCTGCACTGCAAAAGTGTGGACTAGACCTTGTACATGGATGGTATGAACAGAATCACAATAGTTTACTGAATATACACCCCTTGTTGCTTAATTGGCTAACGAGAGAAGGTACGCCAGGTGAGGAAAGGCACGATTGAGTCTGATTGAGAGCTGATTGGATTGTTTACATCATTGAGTAAAACAGTTTACAATTGCATAATCTAGGTCTGTACACTTGAGTACACTAATGTTGATTTATGCGGATTACAATGTGGTTATGGTGTTTATATGACATTCATTGTGATCAAAGTTTAGAAAGCATTTAAACTAGGGCTGTCAAGATTAACCGCTTTCGATCAACTAATCGATTAAAAAATCATCAATTAAAATTACACATAATCAGTTATTCGGCAAAGTGGCAAATGCAAAGACGGCACCTGACCCAGTGCTAAGCTAAGCTAACTTCTGCTGTCTTCTTCACGGCAACAGGAAACAACTGGGCGGAAACACCAAAGTTGTGTTGCACACTTCAAGCAAAACAACAAAACTCCTTTCCTCCCCAGTTTGCTTCTTTTTTTTTTGCAGTTTTTTATGTGTTTGTGAATAAGCAACCAGCTTTGTTCAAATACATGCTTTACATTCACTGTCCTTCTCCACCACTAGATAACAACCAATGAATCATCTCGTATGTCACAACACGTCATCACGTCTTAACAGTGACAATGCACCATTTACTGGTCGATGTCTTAAATGGCAATATCGCCATAATGATATGGCAAAATTATTATTACCTGGAATTGTGAATTTTAATTTATCTTTTTTGTCAGAATTACTAATCGAAATAATCAGTAGATTAATCGATTTTTGAAATATAATCAATAGTGACAGCCCTAATGTAAACATGCATGTAAATCATGCTTTGGAAACCTGGTGTGAATGGCACAAAAATGTGCATCCATCCATCCTGTGTAAGGAAGGTTGTGTGCAGCAACGAAAGAATTCATACGGGGTAATTCTATTATGGCACATTCACTTAAATGGTTATGGTTTACGTAATTGTGTTTCTTTGTACATGTCCATGTTGCCTCTGTGTCTTTTTAATCATGTGTTTGTGGAAATGATGTTGTATGGTGACTTTAGCCAAGTCTGTGGCATTATTTGAGGAGTCTTTTTGGATAGAAAGCAGGAAGTTAGTCCATATCTTTCCTGGGATCTGCCAGATGTGGCCAGCCGTGCAGATGGCTGCCCCAAAGGCCTGGATGGAGACTAAAGCATGGATTAGCGTGGTCGTGTTACCTAGAAGGCTTAGCTTTGCTATAATTTGTTTTGGAAGTTAGGTGAGACAAGTATTTAGTTACCAACAAGTCTTTTGGGCTGCTGCTGAGTATTTACCTTTTTTATCATCTCACTCATGATAAAAGCCTGTAGTTTTGAATGATAGCTCCTTGAAGTGCTTTAACATTACTTTGTGATTCATGCAATAGTTTTCAATTATGGCTTTACTGTGCCAATAAACAAAATAAATTAGTTTAGCGTTTGCTTTGTGTCACATTTTATTTTTTCGGGTTAAAATCATACAGTTTGAAGCAATTATCCCAATGCAGCCAAACAAGCCAGTATTAACTAAGCCAAAGCCGTATCAAAAGGCCTATGGTTTGTCTTCATAGCCTGCGTGCAAAAGCAGGATTACATGGATGACCTCTAGTGTTCAATAACAACAGTGAACTCTCCTTTGTTCCTTTAGCCAGCGTCTTTTTTTTAAAATCAGGAAATACAGCACATGTGACTCGCAGGTCACCATGCGAGTCACAGTACTTTAAGTCAAGCTAATTATTGAATTAGCAATGGAAAACATTTAACAGAAAAAAGACATAAAATGTCCTCTCCAAAAATATCATGTATTGCCTACATATTCACCTTTGAATCATAAAATATTTGAACAAGAAACTGTTTATTCTTCTTTTCCCAAAGCAACCCGTTCCAAAATATAATATAAATCTCTTCACTAATAAAAAAAAATGTACAGTCTTCGGACAACAAATTAATTGTTTTGGAAAACAAACCTGATGAACTAATCTCCAGCTGAAATATAAATAATATAAAAAATATATAAGTAGATATTAACGCTGCTGCAAAAACACGTGTCCCCTGAGAGTGTATGTGTTCAGGCTGGCTGCCTCTGTAACCAGAGGAGACCAAGCTTGATCTATGACACTGATTTGTCACCGCTGTAGCCAAGGAGTTCATCCAAATATAATGAGGGCCTGTTGGTGAGCTTAAGCAGTGAAGTGAGCAGTGCATTATTTAACATGGACATCATCAGGATCAGTGAACTAACATGGTTAGAAACAGGCTGAACCCACAGAATATGACCCCATGCTGAAACACAAAGCCTCTTTGATTCCATATAATCAAAGCAGTCTGTTGTATTGGCCTTTTCGTGACTTAATTTCTGTGTATGTCAGTATCAGTTCTGTTTTTTGTAAAGCTAAAAAACACTGCCCCATGAAAGACTTCTATTAGGTGTTTGTCTTTTTTTCCTCTCTGTGTGTGTTTGATACACAGTCCAATTTTTCCTTTACGGTTGTCAGATACTGTAAACACACACATGCACTTGGTTTGTTGTGCTGGTATTCTGCAACAGTGTCCTAGTCTTGGTGGTTGCACTGTCACATGTTTTCCGCGATCCAGTCTTATCTCACTGCTGTGACTCATGACAACTGAAACTTTGCTGTCAGTAGTTGTGCAATCCAACCATCCTGATAACCAGATAAGTGTTGTCTCGTCCAAGTCTTACAACACAGGATTGACATAAGGATGTTTTGTATTAGAGAAAAGAGGAGTAAACAGTTCCTTGTTCAAATATCTTATATCTCTTTTTCTCTTTCTCGAAAACTCATCATTGGGAAAAAGGGTGAGCTTGCATTTCAGGCTATTGGATAGAATGAAAACAGACTAAAGACTGAAAGCGATGAAATTAATATTCTCTTCCTAAAACACAATTATAGCTCTTTGATTGACGAGATATTACAAGTGTTTGCCTCATTTTTTTAGCTAAATAAACTACATCCACTGCCAGCTTCTGCTGGGTTAATAAGCATCTTTGACCAGACCATCTGGTAGGTGACTCATGACCGTTCTGCACCCCATACTGCTGGTGTTTTCATGCCTCCCCCGGCAGGGAGTATTCTCGGACGTCTTCACCAGCCTGTCTTTTCCTCATTTCATCTTATGTTTTTTTAATGAATACTGGGGCTTTTGTCCTGTTCAAGGTCGTGGGGTTACTGCAGCCTATCCCAGTATTCATTGGGTGAGAGGCTGGGTACACCCAAGGGAGGTCACCAGCCAGAGGGCTACCACACACACACACACACACACACACACCTATGAGCAATTCACCTAACCTTCATGTCTTTGGGGGAAACTGCTGCACCCGGAGGAAACCCTCTTACACGTAGGGAGAGCCTGCAGAATCCACACACAAAGGGCCCCAGTCAGATTCAAACCCAAAACCTTCTTGCTGTGAGAAAGCAGTGCTCACCTCTGAACCACCATGTCACCTGGTGTAATTGTTGTTTTTACCCTGCCACCTAAGTTTTGACACCAGACACACAGAACCAGGTTACTCTGTCAAACACCACACAAACCAAGAGAGATTTACACAAAAGCTCAGGAAGACCATGGTTACTGTAAGGATTTATACTAAATGCACATGCTCACACACATTTCTAAACATAGGCATGTGTTTTGAACAGAAAGTTTTGCTTTCAGGATTGTCCGTTGAGATCCAACACTGTGTGGGTGGCCCCAGATATTTTATTGTCTGCCCTTGGTATTGTTTGTGCCTCATCTGCTGTCCCAGTTTGAGAGAACTGATTTTCTCTGACATAGCACTGTCATGGAACACCCTTGTATTTGTAATATGTAATCCCTTTAGAAACAACTGACTATGTTGTCATCAATATTTTAAGTTATGCAGTAGGGTAGGTTTATTTGTTTGAGCCCAAGTGCCGTGAGACCCATTCAAAACCCTAAAAGGAAGAAAATCAACAAACAGCACAAGGAGTCATGAGTTAATGAGAGTAGCCTGAGCAAAATATAGCGGCCTGTTAAACTGTAGCTGTATAAAACAGACATGGCACACTGACCTTCCAGAAGCTACAACATAATCACATTTTGTCAGTAAACTATTTGGGTTATCTTGTTTCTGGGGCAAAGTGTGCTGTACTTGGTGGATGGAGGCTGGTAGCTGATTCTCGTAATGATCATACTGCTCAACATTTCTTCCTGTCAAGCCAGTTTTTCTGCATTCTTCAGAGGAGTTTCAGTTCTGTTGGACTGCTGTTGTTTTTTTGTTCTAGCTAGAAACTGGAATCAGAGAGAAGTGTAAGAAATCCATCAACCAATCTGCTACGTCCTTTCAGTCATGTGGCCGTTCAGACATGTGCCTGTACACGCACGGGTTACACAGCAGACTTGCAACCAGTGTTTCGTTGTTTAAAAGATTATTGCTCTCCAGTTTATATGTATTATAAGATCGCTTTAAGATACATGAAGAACCTTTAAGTGATCACAGAAAGGCAAAACTTTCACACAGTGTGTTTACATTCATGTAAACTTTGAGCCTACTCAGATTAAAGCAATTAATCGATTATTTTTTAATGCTCCTCATTAATTGCAGTACAGACAAAAGTCAGAATATGTTGTGCATGTCAATGTTATAGATGTGTGAACTGTCAAACCTTAACGTTTTCATTTTAATAACAACCCCAAACAATGGTGGAGGAAATCCTTAGGCAACTGGTAGATGTCGGTAAATTCTCATTGCCTGCGAAGCTGTTAAACGGTGCGTTGGTAGTCGCATTAATGTGAGCACTGGGCTGTGAGACACTTTGCAAGTCATTAGCCACACTGTCAGTGTAAGCACAACGAAAGCCATTACTACTGTAAATAAACAGCAGGATCTAAAATGGGATTACATTGAATCCCTTACTAGGCAACCTAGGTAAGTGACAGTGGTCTGGGATTTCATGATGCAGCACTGGGAAATGTGTGATATATGTTAGCAAGGATTTTCCTCCCTCTTGGCCTTGTTGTCTGTCTTGTTTAAATAATGAGCATCCTTTCAGTGCCACCAGCGTCATCTGAAACAGTGGTGTATGACATTTGAGATGAAATGAAGGGGGCTGGCATGTGGTGTTGCATTGGCAGAGGACAATGGGCAGAATGACTTGCAGAAATGCCCATACTGAGCGGTTAATGAGCTGCATAGGAAACACCGGAAACACTGTCTAACGGTTCTGCTGACATTTTAGACCCACATCCTAGAATGTGGGATCACTTCTTCATTCAAAACCATACTTAGTTTAACCAAATATCAGTCAAATATGTAGTCAGAAAGATGTTCCATAATTATGCAGGCAAACAGTTTTCAGGTTCCAGATAAAACATGCGAGATCATTGTCTATTGTGGAAGAACGAATGCATTTTCGCGGGATGCCTTCTCCTTTCTCAGGCTCCCACAACAGTTGGGTTTATTACGATTCATGCTCACTCCCAAATGAGCTATGAAGAGTTGTTGACTGGTTTGTTTAGTTTTTTTCCTCTGTTATAAGGAGGTCTCGTCATTAGAAACCAAATACATATGTGTAAGAGGAGGATATTAATGAAATTTGTAATGGACGCATAGCTATCTATATATCTACTGTATATCTAGATAGATAGATAAATAGAGAGCCAAGACTTAGATTAGTATTCAGAATTAAGATCACAGCTCAGTCATTGTTTTTCTTTAGTTCATTCTCATGACTAAAAACAAATGCATTTCTCTAAGATGTCATATTAACAGCATTTCTTTTTTTTTTCAAAACAAGAAAGTATTAGATCATGAACGATAGATTCTCCCTTGTATGCTCTTATTCTATAATAGCACAAGCAATGTTCAAGCCATTCCATTTATTTTGGTAAGTGTCGTAATTTTCCTGTTTTGGTTCTTTTAGTTGCCAACTCTTCCTCATTAAACTACCTTTACCCCACTTCAGTTAGCAATTTTATTTATTTTCAGAGAACAACATTTTGCTGTCTCTGTCTTCCAGGTCATTGCCCATGTAGCAGTAAAAGTTCAAGTCAACAGGACTTGCTGTTTAGTCTTTGAGACGTTTTGCCACTCAGTCAAGTCACCTCTTCAGTTGTCATGTTAATGGTGGTCAGTAAATCTGCATACATCCTCTGAGGTCACTTTCACACCGGCGGCA
>OMOW01106053.1:0-12031 GCA_900312555.1 Lamprogrammus exutus
AGAGGTGCTTTTCAGAAAGACCAGGGGAAAAAACGTCAACATTTATTTAGTCCATATTTTAAATGTTTTGTTTATGTAAGAAAAGAGATGATAACCTTGAATACGCAGGCCGGCCTGTGAAATCATAAAAGAGCACGGGCAGATAGAGGTTCATCCAGTCACAATGTTACCATCATTATGTTTAATTGCAATGTTTTTCTCTTGGCTGCACTGCAAACCCTTGGAGTCAAAGATGATGTCACCAATTAGTAATTCATAAGGTTCATATTTATTCTGAGATGCATAATTTTGTAATGTATAAATGTGACATCATCGTTGTAGCTATGTTAAGTTTGATGATGCCACTGCCAGTCTATATAACTAAGTTTTAGAGTCAGACACGGTGGCAAGCAACCTTGGAAGCATTACAGTTTTTTGAACGCGTATTAGAAAGCACAGTTGTACATACACTTGACTTTGTAATTTCGTGTTTTCTGATTAAACGATATAAAGGAAAGTTACCTACTCTCGCCGTGCGCCTAACAAGCGCTGTTTGCAAGTCTTACCCGAGAAGTGCCATTACACCTTGAACAAGGAAGGGACCTGTACCCTGAATATCTGAACCACACACACATGCAGACACATACACCTGAGCATATACACTTTCCTGGACAATTGCGTGCACACGTACAGAAAATGCTGTGAGTGGAGAAACGTTTCACTACAATCTTGGCTGGTGCCAGGGGAATGTTGCTGCTCTGTTCATTTTTGACAAGGGGAAATGTCAATCTTTGATAGTATGTGGCTTTTTTGTCATAGGAGTTGATGTGGAAAGAATGAATCATTGTATTCCATAAAAATAGTGTTTGTTCTCTTAATTCCGTTATGACTGCTGGTGCAAAAGTTTAGCGAAGTTCAGCTGAGGCTGAGGCTGATTTCATTCACTTGGCCAATAATTTTCTCATTGCCTTCTGTGTTGTTTGACACATTGTGTGTGCATGTCTATGGATATGCACGCGAGTGTTAATCTCTGCCCACATGCCGGTGTTTGTGTTGACTGATTTGCAGGAGAGGAAGAAGCGGGGTGAGAACGACAATGAGCTGTTCCTGGCAGACGTCTATGCCTACCAGGGGAAATTCCATGAGGCAGCCAAGCTCTACAAACGTAGTGGCCATGAATCCAGAGCCCTGAGCATGTACACTGACCTGCGCATGTTTGAATATGCCAAGGTGATTAGATCGCAGATCAACAAATCACACACACACATGCATAACATTGTATCAATACACACAGAAAGGCCCAGAAAGCCTTGCATGTTTTAGCCGTGTAGAACATGTGTTTTCCTTCATCATGTGTGGTTATGCCAAGTTGGGGCCCTGCACTGGGCTCAAGCAGCCCCCCTTAACAGTCTGTCTTTCATCTCCTCATATATCACTGGAATCTCCATATATATCTTCTGATCAGTACTCACACACAGTCCTTTTAGTCACATATTCTTGGGTAACACAAGGCTAACTTACACACACAGTTACATTTGGAAATGGAGCAGAGCGAGAGAAATAACACGAGTGTGTGCACTTACATGAATTCTTTGATGAGAAGGTCAGTTGGAGTTGAGACAAATTCAGGCTTTATTGTGTTTACATGTGGGTGACACTTTGATCATCAGCATTGCATTCACATTGCTGGAGCAAAAGATACATAATCCCTCATGTATATTTGTGTGCGCATGTATATGTCAGATTGTGTGTGTGTGTTTGATGTGGTGCTGTATATTTATGTGGCCGTGTGGCCATCTGGTCCTAAGGGTTGTTTGTTTTAGGTAGGATGGACACCGGAGGGGAAGGCCTGCTGTTTGTGTGACTCTCTTCCTGCTGTCTTGGCCTTGACCCAGAGGGTTCTGTCTGTCTGAACAGTCTCCCTCTGGATTAATATTGGGATTATACCTGCAATATTACCTGTTTTACATACTGTTTATCACTTTTCCTGAAGGTTAAAGGGGATTATTGGGTTCCCGCTAGTCTGTCAATGCCGAGTGAGTTTTTATCTTTGTGTGTGTTTTTGTCTGCAGGAATTTGTGGGCTCAACAGACCCGAAGAGCTCTCGGATGCTGATGACCAAGCAGGCAGACTGGGCTAAGAGCAGCAAGGAGCCGCGGGCAGCAGCGGAGATGTACTTGTCTGCAGGAGAACATCTCAAAGCCATCGACATCATAGGGGAACACGGCTGGGCAGACATGTAGGTGCCAGTCACTGCATGAAACATTTTAGATTAGTCTCCCTGCCAGAGACATAGTTTTGTGCATCTTCTTTTCATGTTCATAGCTGATCAATATACAATAGTCAATGGTGGAACTCTGGGTCATTTGAATTTCATGGTGTTGCAGAAGCACACAGACATTTATAGACTTTATGATCAGCAGGATAAAAGTCTTGCTTTCAGTTCAAGTAGGGGGAAAGTATCAGGCCAGATCATTTACACACCTTAGGCATCCGACCCATGAACACATCTCAACCACTGCCAATTTTGACTTTGACTCATTGAATTTAAAAGCTGCAATCCATGTTGGTAGGTTTCTTTAATATGTTAAATGAAATATATGACAGTAGATAAAGAACATAGTTTCCTATTCATGAGCTTTTACTCATATATGCACAATCAGGACTCATAGGTACGTGGGTGTGATTTTTGGAAAACGGGCAGCTTGATAAACCAGTGTGATAACACCCCTGTGGCCTAAGACAGCAGGGCGATCAGTGGGACAGCACAGCAGACACTGGAAACAAGGTCAGGGATGGTCAAGTTTTATCAATTTCAGCTCATCACCCTGATTGAGTGCCAGTGATGTCTTTTTTCTCTTTTCGGGGTGTGAGCGTAGCTGGATACAGTAGGTTATGAGATTGAAATAGGCCCTATTTGGGGATTTATCTGCACTCACCCATACATGCTCTCTTCAAACATGCCCGCATCTGTTGTGAGCTCATTTCTCTCTCCTCTCATCCAGGCTAATTGACATAGCTCGTAAATTGGACAAGGCAGAGCGCGAACCCCTGGCAAAGTGTGCGCTCTATTTCAAGAGGCTGAAGCACCACGGCTATGCCTCAGAGACATATTCCAAGATGGGAGACCTGCAGGCACTGGTGCAGCTGCATGTGGAAACCCACCATTGGGACGAGGTTTGACACACTTGCGCACACGAGAGGCACACCTGCACTGCACATCATGACTTATATAGAGTGCTCTTAGAAAATCACATAAATATAAACTGAATGTTATAGGACTGTGCTAAATAAAATGCTGTGGTTTTCAAAAACCCACATGAAAAACCATAACAGAAACCTCTGAATGTTCATGTCTGATTTAAGAAAAATACATTGTAGTGGTTAAAGTAACCACAGTTGTATGCAAACAACGTGACAATAAGTCTACCTAATTTTCTTGTACAGAGACAAGCTAAAACCATGCACGCCCTCCAAAGCTAATCATCCAGCTTCAGATTCCTCTGTATCCATGCCCACATGATGATCATAGAGTGAGACACAGAAAACACTCCAGTGCTCGCTAGCATCGGCTTAAATCTCTGTTCTGCTTCCAATCAAAGTCCTCCATCAGGGTGGATCATTTGAGAAAAAGTATTGCTTTTCCTTAATCCGTCCACGGCCTTTAATGGAGTTAAAGGCGTTACAGAGATGCACATTGGGGATTTGCACGCTAAAACAGAGAGCCAAAACCGGAACCTGCGTGATCACATGCTCCTGCTGTAATGTCTGAGGAAGTCTTCCTCGATATTTATTTCATCCATTGACAGAGAGAGTACATGGAGGGTGGGGGAACTGCTATATGTGCTTGACGGGGGGAAGTGGGCAGCAAGAGGGGACAGAGCACACTTACAGCACAGACCATATGGATGCTATTCCCTGCCCCCACTCTTTCCTTAAACAAGTATTTCTAAACCTGGTCTGAAGTCACAGGCTTGGGACACACACACACACAAACGATTTCTCTCTTTTCCTGTATGATATGTCTAGTGTGTGTTTCTTGGCTAAGGTCTTTCAAGAGGACATTTAGGTGAATCAATCACTATGACAGGCTGATATGTATTCATAGGGCACTACAGCAACTCTTCACACCCTGTCATTCAAACGGATAACGACCTCCTGTTGTGTTCTAATTGAGTGTGAAATCGACTTAGCTCATACACATTTCTTTGTTCTCGACTAATTAATAATCCAAAAGTAATATTTTGACTAGAAGTGATGTGTGCCTCTTTGAGTAATGTATAGTAACTCCTGGGCCCCTAATCAGCTAGAGTTCAGCTGTAATTACCCAGGGCAGTCTGATGCGGTTCTCCATATATTACAGTCTGGTGCCCTGATGAATTCTCATGTCAAGCGACACATATATTACATCTTGTTATTTGTTGGATGTTTGGCTCAGCCTTCTCCCTCTCACTTCCTTACGCTATCACTCACCTGTCCATTTCTCAGGCCTTTTCACTAGTGGAGAAACATTCCAATTTGAAAAATGGCGTCTATGTGCCTTACGCCCAGTGGTTGGCTGAGAACGACCGCTTCGAGGAGGCACAAAAAGGTGAGTTTGTAGGATGTTGTACCCAGCCAACCTATATTGGATGCAATAATGTATACATTCACATTTTTGTGAAAATGTGTGTTTCCAAGAATATATCAGTATGTTAGAGCAACAGCCAGTGTTTACATATGGATATGATAAAGTCTGTCCAGCTCTGGACCCAGGCATTTTCACTACTTCCTCAAGATTCTCCATATCCACTGTAAAACATGATCCTCTTTGCTGGAGCAGAGCGGAGCAGCACTATGCAGCCTGTTAACTGAATGACATGCATGCATGCTTCTAATCACCACTACTACAAGCGGCTCTGATGATGATTACCAACTCTAACCATAGTTATAATCAGCTCATAGATTTATAATTATGATCTCAGCAGGCATATTTCCTCTTCTACATAATCTTCCTCTGCCTGTCTCGACATAGAATACAAGCCTAAGCAGGCCTGATTGTATTGGAGATTGCCTATGGTCGTGCATTTTGCTGATTGTGTGTATTTCGGTCGGGTGGTGACGCAGTATTGTGTTTCTAGTGACTGTAATTGGGTCTAAGCTCCTTGCCTGCCTCCTGACCACTATGCTGGTACTTCTCAGTGAGGGGTTTATAATTAGACAATGCTAGGCAGAATTGATTGGACACCACAGTTATAGGGGCCCAAAGTATAGCTCAGTCATTTCCCAAAATGGTTGTGGAACTCCAGGGGTCCATCAAGCTTTTCACTGCAGCATTTCACTATAATTAAAAGAACAGTTGATTGTTTTCTTTTTTTTTTTTTACACCACTTCATTGTTAATTTTTTCACATGCGTATGCCTCAGCTAAAAATACTCTTGAAACAGGTGTTCCATCACCTTGTCTCAGATACTCTTAATTAATTTAAAACTGCGCATAAATTGAGAGGGATCCTAATTCAGTTGATTAAGTTATCGATGCATGGAAGTTCTACAAAATTGCATCATAACATGCTATAAACGTCCATCCATTTCTGTATTAAATTAAACAAACATATATGTTACAAAAGGGGCTACCTCATGTAAAATCATGCGGGTTTGTTGTTTTACTCAAACTTGTTTTGGGTAACAATGTTCAGTAACCACTACTCTTGTTTACATCTGTGTTAGCTTGTGTTTTTGGATTTGTTTAAGGCTCTGGTAAAGGGCGCAGTGTGGGATCCCTAAACCCGAACATAAACCAACAGCAGCTGAATGTGGTTTTTTTAACCAGTCAAGAAGGCTGATAAATATTCGCCACTAATACGTTGCGACCCACTCTGTGGCTGGATTGGGCAGGGTCATTGGAGGGGTTGACTCCCTGAAGCTGCTTCTAATTACCCACTGATAGAAATGTGAGGAACAGTGCGCATGTTTATTAGTGCTTTGCTGTCAAAGTGCAGTGGCATTTGATATTCAGGAACAGACTCTCTGTGAAAATTAGAAAAACTTGCCTTGTGTTCTTGGAGTACAAATTGCTGTGGGCATTTAGTGTATGTGTGTGCGTGACTCTGCACACACAGTTTAGATACGTCTGTGTTTTTTTCAGTACAATAAAATTCTAATAATATGAGAGTGCCACAGCATGCAACCACACAATCCCCCTCTCATAGAGCCAAACTCAAATGATCCTTTCCAGATGGATGCAGAAACAGATGCAGTACAATAATTGTATGTGTGTGTGTGTGAAATATTTTTGTCACCTCTATGAATAATCTGTCGCAATTTAATTTAAGAAAAAAAACTTGCTTTTGAACACTGACTGCTTGATATGATATTGAGTCAAACCAGTTCATGAAAACTGACTTGTCTCACATTCAGCATCAGTTATCTCTTTCTTGGTATAAATGGCTTGTAGTCAACATGGCAGTGGGGCAACATGGCAGAACTAACAAAGTCACCGAAAAGAAAAACTTGTCACAATATTTGCCTATTGTTTAATTGTGAGATGTTTCATTGGAAGTGAAATGCAAAAACAGCACAATAACTGTTCAGCACCAAACACGATTCCAAAAAATAAAAGAGGTTGTCATGGTTTATTGCTTAAAATCCATCATTGCCACAGCGCGAGACAGTTTTTCAAGGGCACATGATAACCGTCGCCATCTTTCATTTTCCAGCATTCCACAAGGCTGGGAAACAGAATGAGGCTGTGAAAGTCTTGGAACAGCTTACCCACAATGCAGTTGTGGAGAACAGGTTCAATGATGCAGGGTATTATTACTGGATGCTGTCTATGCAGTGTCTGGACATCGCAAGGGGTGAGGCCAATTATCTCTACTCTTAATAAGCAATCTATACCCAGTGGACCGAATGCATAATTTGTTTTGACTGTTTACTGCTTGATGCATGTACTGTTTCCAGCTAATGACATTTGGTCTGCATATGTTTGTTGGCCCTAGAAAGTGAAGAGCAGAGGGATGAAATGCTGAAGAAGTTTGAGAGTTTTCAACATCTAGCCGAGCTCTACCACGTCTACCACTCCATTCAGCGGTATACGGTGAGAATGCGATGTTTTGTCAGCCCTAATCTTGCGTAGACAGACCTCTGTCTCGCAAAGCATAAGAAATCGCATCAGAAAATTGCAGGGAAGGAGACCTTAGGAATCAGGAGGCAGCCGTTCGGTTGGCTTTGAGGTTGAAAAGTGCCTCACTCTGGAAATGCACCTGTGGTTGGTTTTCTGCATTTTAGTTTGAAGTATATTGACAAGCCTCTGTGTCTGTTGCCTAAAAATAAACTTATGCACATGGATTTCCTTCGATCTCCAGGAGTTTATTGACACAGAGGTCTGCCTATGTGAGATTAAGTTAACCAAAACCTTAGGATGACGGAAAGAATTAAGATACATGGAGAGATTCTGGGGTTGAAAGAGTTCAACCAGCCAGAGACCACAGAGTAACAATTTTATCAAAATCAATACCTGGCCATTATACCCTTTTTTTTCCTTCACAATTCCTACTTAAAATTCTTACTTTGATAGGAAATATCACATGCAGATACAACAAGTAAGTACTAGTTGGCACAGGTATGCCCTTTACTCCCCAGTCACGATGGTTCACTTCTTGGAACCTCTCTGACCCCTTGTCACCATGATGAGTACCCTGTCAGTGCTCTTTCCAAAGCCCCCCTCCCCAGCCCTAATTTACGTATAAACAAGCACTACCAAGTTATGAGCATGAAAGGGTGACCTGGCCTGTGTCAGTGCATTGTTTGTTGTTACAGCTCTCTGCTCTGCTGTGGTCACACCCCAGCAAAATGAAGACATTGCTGTGATCCAGACCAGAGCAGGAAACCCTCTGCATCTCACTCTTAACTCTCCTAGGCAGGCACTATAGATGTGAACTATCAACTTTTGGAAGAAAGTGCTGAGTTGGCGAATGCTTTAGCAAATTCGCTCACTCCAAGGAAGTGAGTGACGAGGCACTGCACAGGATTAAGCTGTTTATAGACCAGGTTACAAAATGTAAGCACATGAGGAGAGATTGGGAAGCATAGATGTCTAAGAGCATTCTAATGAAATGAAATAAAAAGTTTTAAATCAGAATCTCTTTTTTTCTTTCTTATCTTACTTTTATCTTACTTCTCCTCTTCAGGATGAGCCCTTCAGCTCCCATTTGCCAGAGACGCTCTTCAACATCTGCAGGTTCCTCTTGAACAACCTCACAAAGGACATACCACTGGGCATTTCAAAAGTGTATCCTTCCACTTCAGAAAGTAGGCCTAACGCCATATGAAATGTCAAGTATTTTTGAAGAATGTGTCGTACATCCCCTTCCTCTCTGCCGATCTGAACTCCAGACTGACAGAGACGGTGATGACAAAGTGGTGGAAAAGCGAAGGAAGGAGAAAATGTATGTAAGAGCTGGCGCCACTGCGGAAACGGTGCTGCCGCTGAGAGACAAAACGGGCGATGATGGAGAGGAGGAGATGATGCCAGGAAGTGGCACATTCCCACTAACCTAAACAAATGCTTTGATTACTGAAATTTATACATACATACTCCAAGGCACTGATCGCCAAACATTGATTTTAAAAAATGGGGGTAGAGCAGGAGTGGGAATGGCCCAGTCTTTGAGGAATTAACAAGGCTGAGCAGCTGGAATCCTCTCTGGCCAAACTGAGTTGTTCCAAAAACTTTGAACTTGGATTTATAGACTTAGCTCTGCTGCGTTGGACTTGGGTCGAACAATACAACAACAAAAAAAGTAACCGAAAAGCTGCTCCACACAAGTTACACAATGGGTGGACACGCATTCATCAAGAGCTCCGGCAGTGGAGCAGAACGGACTGTGTGGGAGGAGTGGAGAGTGGCTGAGTGGAGAGGAAAGAAGAGGAGTAGTGTTAAGTTTTAGGTGATGGAGGAGTGCCAGCGTAGAGTTATTGCAGCTGCAACTCATTGACCTGCCATTGCCACTCTCAGAGCTCTAACAACCCGTCTCCATGAAAACACAAATAAGCAACAATTTTCTCAACTACAACTGGAAAACAGGCACATGTGCACACACACCACAAGCCCACCAACAACCTAAGCACAGGCCAAGGTATTTCACCAGCATTTCCGCCTCACTATTGTTGTTGAGGGCTGATCCTACCTATCAAGAGAATAGAGGAACTATACCGTTATATATATATATATACTTACCTTTATACCTATTAATAAATTCAGTGTATATTTCTCACTTTGAGGAATTTAATTTTACATAATAAATGCAACAACCATGCCCGTCTGTATATTACAGCTTAGCTTTCCTTGACACGATAATTAGCAACACATTGTATGCGTTGGCCAAGCAGAGTCAAAAACTGGGCGCATACAAGCTTGCCAGGTATTCCTACGAGAAGCTCCAGCAGCTCCACATTCCCTCACGCTTCCAGGAGTCCATAGAAGTGGGCAGCCTCACCATCCGCTCCAAACCCTTCCACGACAGCGAGGTGTGTGTTTGTGTGTGTGTGTGTGTGAGAAAGAGCTGGCGTAGGAATGATGTGCATGCCGACGACGTCCACCTGTTCTGAAAGCGTTCATACATTTAGAATAGTTGAGCTATTATCCTCTCTGTGTTTACCACAGGACCTGATTGAGGGGATGATGTGCTACCGCTGCTCCACTAATAACCCCCTGCTGAATAACCAGGGGAGTGTGTGCATCAACTGTCGACAGCCTTTCATCTACTCGGCTTCCTCATATGGTCAGTGACACAAAAACACACTGTGCAGGTTTTGCTAGTTAGGACTCGATTTGTGTTCCTAATGTAGCGTGTCTCCTGGCATGTAGAGGTGCTCCCTCTGGTGCAGTTCTACCTGGAGGAGGGCGTCAGTGATGAAGAGGCTGTGTCCCTCATTGACCTAGAGGTTCCTCACGTGGACAAAAAGGCTGCACACTGGCAGGAAATTGACTGTAGCGGTATCCTTTGATCATCTCTGTCTATCTGCACACAAAACACACAAAGGCACAGATTATTTACATGCTTCGTATGAATGTTTAATGATCAACTCTGTCTTGTGAGTGTGTCTCTGTGTGAGTTTGTCTCTTACAAATTAAGCATGTGACTCTCCTCCGCCCTGTGACAGTTCTAAGAAGATGTTTAGTCTGCGTTGGCCTCGATTCTGTGCTGGTGGGTAAGCTGTCAGAGCTAAGTCATCTTAACTCTTGGAGCTAATAGGGTTAGTGAGGCTCTCCTGTCTCATCTTAATGACACTAACCCCCTGAGAGCCGTAGCCACAGCCCCAGTGTAGGGATTAACCTGCATTAGCCAGCAGACGCTCAAGGGCACTGAGGTCTGCTCTGTTCACGTATCGCCTCACTGTGACTGACAGGCACGACTGATTGGCGTTTTTAATACTCTGTGCTCTTAGAATAGCCTCTGAGGGGAAAAATATAATGTATGTTGAAATGCATTGTTATACCACACGTAATGAGATCACATTCAAGTGTGAGCGTGAGCAGTGTGTTTGTGTCGTATTTGTTCTTAATGAACCCCAATCAAGAGTCTCAGACGCTGAGGATGGACGATTGCGCGGACGATTCGGAGGAAGACCCGTTTACAGCCAAAATGAGCTTTGAGGTAAGGAGAGAGAGGAAATGAAAGGACGGCTGTGATTAATATTCGTCAGACTGGTCAGACCAGCTGGAGAGGGTGAGAGGAAGAGCTCTGTGAATAATGTGGTCGTGTGGATCTGTGTGTCCATCAGCAGGGGGGGTCGAACTTTGTCCCAGTCAAGGTGAGTCGCTCGGTGCTGCGCTCCATGAGCAGGAGGGACGTCCTGATCAAACGCTGGCCCAGGCCAATCAAATGGGAATACTTCCGCTCCCTGCTGCCTGATGTGAGCATCACCATGTGCCCCACCTGCTTCAAGGTACACACACACACACACACGCGGATAACACTCACACACCTGCTATAACCTGATGTGAACCGCAGACAAGATTATCTTTCCTTTCTTTCACTTCCACACATGCGCACATTTCCTATCATGCTTGTCTTCTCATTTTGATTTCACACCTTTAGAGATCCGTTTTACTCTCTGTGCTTGTATTTCCTCATAGATGTTCCACAGTGAGGACTACGAGCTGCTGGTTCTTCAGCACAATTGCTGTCCCTACTGTCGCAGACCCATTGATGAGCCAAACTGATCTGTTCATGTTTCTATCCTCACGCCAATCCTCTGTCCTTTGCATTTTTTATCCTGTATTGATCCATATACGTTTGTTTTCATGTCTCTGTTGTAATGTATTTGTCACTGTAAAAAGATGGAGTAACATATTTATTTTGTGAAGTTGATGTTCACGTGTTATGTGCTGTTTTATCATTGTATCCTTTCTAGAAGGAATGAGAGGAGTGATAGGAGTGTTTGTGTCTTGGTCATTATAGACTTCAGGAAAAGTGCACTGTCAGGCACTCAACCCAATTGGATTATTTGGATCAGATTACTTAGGGCTGTCACTAATTACATCATCACTTTAAAGTGAACATGGGCATACAGTATAAAATATTTCGAGAAAAACGTAACTCAATGAAATAAGTTTATTTGTATGTGCAGACTTACAAAGTACATTTGTCCACAAGTGCATTTCACACTCTGATAAACTAAAGCTATATACTTAATACTATATTTTGTAATGTATAGGATATGTGATGTGTTATAAAACATTTCATAGTATTTTTTATATTGCCACAAAGGCAAAACGAACCTTTGCAATAAAATATTTTGGCAATTTTGACTTTGATTCTTACTGATGTTACACTGACTTCATTCATTTCAGCTTCTTACACTCAGATTTAACTTGAGGATAGGTAGGACTTACCTACCTCAGACATAGTTTTGTATTTTTCTGCCTTGTTTATATTGTTAATAGTGTTTTTTACCGAAAGTGCTTATTTATTATCTTTTTTACTGCTCTTAACTTAGTCTAGTTTGTATTGATTCTCTTTGTAGATACTTTGTAGTTGACTATCCACTTTGCTGCTGTACACTGC
>OMOW01106075.1:0-10753 GCA_900312555.1 Lamprogrammus exutus
GGTTAGGACATTGCTGACATAGCCTGTGGATGTTAATGAAGTTGATAAGGTTGGTATCATAGCCATGGTGCAAAGTACAACACAGAAAAGCTGCTTTATACAACTATCTTAACTTTAGGGCTGGGTAAAGGGTTTTGACCCATTTTTCCTCCCTTTTCCACCAACTTCGAATGCTTAATTCTTCATGCTCTTGCAGTCTTGTCACTGCTGCTGTGAGAGGTATAGACAGCCACGTGCTAAATTGGGTGAAGAGATTTGATTGCAATTATTGCTTCATTAGAAAAGCGTTGTTGATTTTCAATTCTTTTTTTTGTTTGTTCAAGGTTTTTTTTATTGGTATTTAAAATGATACAGATATCAAATTGAGATATCCCCCCTCCTTCCTCCCACCTCCCCTGTACCCCTGCTCCAACAGAACCCATCCCTTTACTACAGTACCAAACAGAGAAGTTAACCAGAAGTTGGTGAAGGTACCAACCTTCACCAACAGACAAACACGTATAAATGTACACAGTAACATAATCAAAAAACATCAGAGAATGAGAGAAAATAAATAAATTAAGTAGAAAATAATAAATAACATTCACAAATGTAATAATAATACTAATAAATAAATAAATGGGGGCAAGATTTCATTATATTAGAATATTAGTAGAGTCCATCTTTTCTACACAAGCTATGAATGGTTGCCAAATACCATCAAACTTAAGGGCACAAGCTCTTGTAGAATAGCAAATTTTCTCTAATGTCAGATGGTGCATAAGATCCTTGATCCAAAGATTAAATGTTGGAGTGAACTTTTCTTTCCATTTAAGCAGTATTAGCTGCCTAGCTAAGACAATTGCAAAGGCTATCGCATTTTTTTCAAAGCGACTAAGATAAAGGTCCTGTGGGCCTACTCCAAATATTGCGATGGTATTGCAATGATAACTGAAGGTTCTATGGGTCTTTCTAGAACCTCTGAAAATACTTTAAATACCGATTGCCAAAACCCATTCAGTTTTGGGCACAGCCAAAACATGTGTGAAAGAGTGGCTGGTGCCTGCTTGCATTGGTCACACATGGGGTCAATGCTTGATATGAATTTAGCTAGCCTTACTTTAGACCAATGAAGCCGATGGATAACCTTAAATTGGATAACTGCATGTCTTAAACAGATTGAAAAGGAATGTTTTCTGTCCAGAACTTCTTGTCAAATCTCATCAGGAATTTGTGTGTCCAAATCCTCCTCCCACTGAGTCTTTACCAAAGTCAGGGGTTCCAGATTGTGTGAGTTTAGTAGAAAGTAAACCATACCAATGATACCTTTAGAATAGGGATTGAGCTTGAAGATAGTATCTAGAAGAGAGCTGGAAGATTGTACTAGGAAGTGGGTGGAGCATGAGGACACCAAGCTACAAAGTTACACAAATTTAAAGAAGTGAGAATGAGGGATATTAAACTTTAGCATCAACTGATCAAAAGACATGAAAGTATTATCAATGTATAAATCCCTAACTGTGGTAAGTCCCTTGCGAACCCAAGTTCCAAAGGCACCATCCATAAGCGAAGGGGTGAACATGTGGTTCTTCACCATAGGGCTATGAATTGAGAGATTGTTAAATGAGAAACATTGTCTAAACTGCGCCCAGATCTTAAAGCAATGCTTCAGAATTGGATTTGAAGTAAACCTGGATACAGTTTCAGGTAACGGGAGTTTTGAGCAAAGTTGGGCGTGTCAAGAAGCACGGCCACATAACTAGTTTTCCAATAGTAACCACTTGGGGGCAGTGCAATCAACTGAGAGATCCATCCAGTATAACATGATCCTTATATTAGCAGCCCAATAGTAAAATTGAAAGTTAGGGAGAGCCAGTCCACCATTTTGACAATTACAATGCAGTATTCCTTTACATATTTGAGGATTTTTCCTATTCCAAATAAAACTAGAAATCAACTTGTCCATGGATTGAAAAAATGATTTTGTTAAGAAAATAGGGCTACATTGAAAAATATAAAAGAAATCTAGGCCATACATTAATTTTAATTGTATTGATCCTTCCTCCTAACAATAGTGGTAACAAGTCCCAACGTTCAAGATCTTGCTTCAGCTTAAGTATCAATGGGGAAATTGGCTTTAATTTTAATTTCCTTAAAATCATGTGAGATCCAGTTTCCTAAATATTTACATTTATGTGCACTTATTTTAAAGGGGAATGAGTTAAGTGTTACTGATTTGGCTGCAGTATTCACAGGCATAAGTTCGCTTTCCTGCAAATTAACTTTGTAACCAGATAATTTGCTGAAGCAGTCCAGTACATTGAGTGCTTTTGGCAGGCTGACCAAGGGGTCAGACAAGTATAGAAGCATATCATCAGCATACAGGGACACTTTGTGTTCCAGACCGCCTCTCTGTATTGCTTTAATGGTGGCCTCACTCCACAGCACAATCCCTAATGGCTAAAATACACAGCAAATAGGAGGGGCAATAGGGGACATCCCTGCCTGGTGCAGCAACGAAGAGGGAGGTAAGGGGAAAAGATTGCCATTTGTCCGAACAGCTGCCATTGGGGAAGAATAGAGAACACCAATCCAGGATATGAATTTGGGCCCAAATCCAAATCGACTGAGAGCGTGGAAAAGATAGTCCCACTCCACCCGGGCAAATGCTTTCTCAGCATCAAGTGATATTATTAATTCTGGGTTTTCGGGTGGAGCAGGACCATGAGAATATTATGTGGCCGCCGTATGTTAAAAAAAGAATTGCGATTCTTAATGGTGGATTTTCAATTCTGTGATCACAACAACCTAAATTGCGTTCACCTCCATTGCACATTTTCATTTGTTTGATTATCTAAAATAATATGTTACATCGGAAATCAAAAGCAAAGTTTCAGTTAAATATAGAATAAAGTATGGTGGATGCCAATTACTATTGTCAGGTTCAACTTTTTTCGGAGAAAATCGTGGGTTTTTGTTTTGTTTTTTTAACTGGAACAATACTAAAATGTTTAGCCATGTCTGTAGAAGATAATAGACTAAAGAATAAGAACCAGGCACTAGTTGCCAATTTCCAGTACTCAGTGCTACAGACACAATTTGGTCGACATCAACAACTACTGGCATTTGTATCAATCTTTTGAGGTGATGGAGAACCATATAATTAATTTACCTAATGACAGGAGAGGATAGAATCTGCCTGTGACACAGGGGGTTAACAGAGACAGATTGCCACCTCATACCTTGTTTCTGTCTCCCTGCCAATTGGTGTAAATCAGTCTGGAGAGGACCTTGGGAGTCTTCAGCCTTCTCATTTGGACGGACATCCCTACACAAGTCTCAGTCTCTGGCTTCAAGCTAATATAAATTCTGGGGTGGTGTTGTTGGTGATGGGACTTGAAAATCAGAGGGTGCAGATCTCTCTCTCCAGAACATGCTGTTTTCTGTCATTGGCGCTGAGGGTAGGGCATAATGACAGGAACCAGCAGGTAGCTGGAGGAGGGATAACGGAGGGGGCAAATGAAAATGATCAAATCTAAAACTGTTCAAAAACAAACTGAAAATGCAATTCCATCTTTTCTGAAGTCAAAAATGATCATCCCATTTACTGCAACATTCACCACTCTTTAATACTCTCTAAGCTCTTTAGGGCCAGATTCCCAGAGAGGTTTTAAATTAAACCAGGAGTAGGCCTTACTGTAGACTAGTTAATCATGTCTTAAAAAATGGCTTTCTGAAACACAGTTTAAATTTCGATTAGTTACTTCTTGACTATGGAGTCCTTGACTAAATTAAATTATAATAAAATTGAATCACCTGGGTTAATCCTCAATAGTGATGGAGGCACTGGCCTGAGGGTGCTCATAAAATCACAAAAAGCCCATAATTTGGTGGAATCAGAGGAATTAAAGCAAAGAGAACAACGGGAGGAGGAAAAACTCGATCTAAAAAATTAAGTGAGTATGAAAAAACACAATTGAAGCAAATAGTGTCAAGACACCCAATTATTGAAGACAAACAACGTACATCTGCAGTTGAATTCAAGAAAAAGCAACCTTTATAAGGTATACCAGATGATGACCATCAGAACAGTTCAGATAAGAGATTGAGCACACCTACTTTGGGTAAGTATAATTTATATTGCCAGTATCTTCATATTAACATTAAACATTTTAATTTGACAACTTCTTTAAACAATGTTTTAATTAATAGCATAACATATTCATATACCAATATATCAACCTATAAAATAAACATCTGTCATCTGGACAAGTCTGCATCAGCATTCTTCTTTAATCATTACAACAACATGAATCCAACTTTTGTTTACTGACTAATTTATTCATTTACTGCATGTGTAATGTTCATCTAAATAAATAATGAATTCAACTTTGCAAACTTAAGCAACACAAGCAGGAAAAAAACTGCCAAAATTGGCTAAACTGTCTAGCAGTCTATTTACAGTAAAGTGCTGTAGTGCAGAACCATCTCTGAAAGCAAGTCCACGGCTGTGTTCCAATACCCAGTGAGCTGTCTACATAGTCAGCTGCCTAATTAGTCAGCATAGTCAGCTGCCTAACTAGACAGCATAATGCTATATTTATATATGAAAATATTGTGATCTTAAGAACACGAGGCACTACATTAATGAAATTCTTTGTTTATCTATTAGATAATGGACATAAACTCCTCAATCCTTCAACAGCTTTTCTTCATGAGTTGTGTGTATGAATAGATATATGATAAATATGGGTTCATAACTGTGGATACATTCATTTTAACTGTATCAAAACATAGTTTGTGTAATAGTAATTGTGAAATGTGTTTATGTCTAGGAAACTAGCAAGACATAAGTCATAAAAAGGGACACAAAACCACTGTCATCATTTAAAACATTTAATTCATTTTCATTCATTTCCAAGCACACGTGGCAGAGTTCTTCTCCCCGCTAAAGCGTCTCTCTTCCCCAATGTGAGAACTAATGAAGGCTTCCAGCGCAGGCGTGCTCCCAAAGAGTGATAAAAGAAGAGTCTGGTTTGTGAAAACAACCGAATAACTCGCTAACCACTTACATATAGACAGATTCGTGCCAATAACCACGCCAATAGATTATTTTAATAACCCTGGTCATTTAAATTACATTATTATATTTCCATGTTAGCATTAATGTTAGCAATAGCACTAGCTAGCCCAGCTCATTTGAAACAATGGCCTGAGGCAACACAACAAGCTAACATGCTAACCAACAAATACGATGTACCATGATGTACTATTGATGTACGAAAAATGGCAAGATGAGCATTTATACAACACATGTACTAATTGTACCATTTATATTTAACTATTTATGACAAAAATAATTTAAAAAAAAAGCCCCACACTTTTTTTTCATTTGAAAATAACTCCACCGCTCGCTTCGGGCAAGATAGCATCCGCCATATTGGATACATTGCATAGCATTGTTGGATTGCCGTGTTTATTAAGGCAGCATCCGACCCTGACTCAAAATTCTGTTAAAATAAGGTATCTTAGTAGACAGCATGTTTGTGCTGACTAAGAATTGGGACAGCCTTCGTGTTGGGGGTGCGCATATGATGACTTAAATTGCTGTCTATGTAGGCAGCTCTATAGGTATTGGGACACAGCCCACATCTGGTTGGAGGTTCTGAGCAGTTGTGCTGTCCCAGATAATTATGAATGACAGCTCTTGCGGAACTTGATATAATGACCTTTCAGTTCACAAATGGCCCTGCAGACTTTATGAACTACTACTACTGCTTCACTGACACCACATAAATCTCCAGTTTCACAATGAAAGGTGCCAGATGCAAAAAACCTTAAAGTGATCAGAACTTAGAGAGAAGAGGGTATAGACTTTCCTCTTTCCTACAACAATACCAGTCTGGGCTCCAGCAGTGAAATTATTTCCACAGCATTTTCTTTGTACATGCGAAAACTCTGAGTAGGTTAATCCTGTCAAGTACTTGTCTGGCTGGTGTTTCTTGTTGGTCTTCATTGAAATAGTTCAGGTAATCCATGTGTCTCCATTGATAGACAGCATTAATCTGAAGTTAAATCTGCCTCCTTGGAAGTTTTAAGCCTTCATTTAGTCCTGGAGTATCTCTGATCTTTCTTCTGGAAATCCGCCCAGTTTATTCAGGACTAGGCTAAATCAAGGACAATTTCAAACCATGACAAAGCCAAATTCTGTTAATCTGGTTTAAAAGGCCATTTTAGTCAAGGACTAGATTTAATCTCTGTTCGTGAAACCGCCCCATAATGTAATACAAACTCTTTTATTAAGCAGGCCAGCAGGCCTTTTTCTGGCTGTCTGGGCAGACTGCTGTCTTCCACCGTTTCCTCTGTATTTGGTCTCATTGCAAAAAGCTGCAGAGCTGTTCGCTGAAGCTGAGAACTAAGCAAATACAGAAAGTTCTCTGAACTCAGTAGGTTGCACAACACAGACACATGAAAAAATTACAGACATAAGAGACAGAAAGAGAGGCAGCATGTCATGAATGCGTCATGACAAACAGGAAAACCACAGCTCAGCAGCAGAGCACTGAGCAGCAAACAGAGCAATGCCAGTAAGTATGTGGATGATAACATTATTGATTTAAGTCCAGTGCCTCTTTATCATGCTGACTGTCATTCACACAATTTAAAACTGCTGCTTATAGCAAATCTTCCCTGGAGACACATATAAATAATATATCAGACTAACGGCATATCCACACCTCTTTGAAGATAAACTGAATGCCTCCTTGATCTGGTGATCATTACATGACTTGTTCAATGTTACTTCAGCATTAAGGACATTTTCCAGCACCGGGGCTTGAAGGCAATTTCAGCTGAGCTGAAAGACATTAAAAATAACATTTCCAATGGAATTTGCTTGCAAAAATAACATTTCCAAAGGAATTTGCAACAAAATGGACAAGAAGAAACATTATCTCTGCTGTATTCTTACTTCTAAGAGGAGGTGCAGAGAAGTACACGTGCTTTGCTAGAACTTATCTTCAGGACTCAAGGCAAAAACTGTGAAAATGCTGATCAATCCAGTTTTTGTATGACACAGCAGGCTGTCGCTGTAAACCTTGCCTCAGCCTGCTGAATATCAAAAGTTAATGGTTTTACAGCTTTCTCTAGTTAAATATACAATCTTATACTCCAACCTAGTATCTCAAAGTAGCTCTGAAAGACCTTGAACTGACAGTAAACCCTCTGAATAGTGTCTGGCGAGAAAACTATAGTCCAATACTGCAGAGAATTAATGATTAACTGGTTATTGGTTAACTATTACTAAGAATTTAACCGGTTAAGTTTTTTTGTTGTTGTTTTGTTGTTGTTTTTTTACAGGTGACGTAATTATGTAAGTATAAAGTTATTAATAATTATTTTCCATGCTGTGTGGCTCTCAGCACTCACTCACAGGGCGGAGAGACGGGGTAGTGTGTAAGGTCTCACAAACTTGCTGAGTTGGCAGCTCACTATGATTGGCTATGATCATTGTGCCACTGATTGGTTATAGTATTTGTCAATCAAACTGATGAATGTTTTCTCACATGTATTACACTGTTTGTGTTTTGTGTTGAGCGCATTGCTCTGCTGCTTATACAAGCATGTTTTTATGTTTGCACTGGATTTTGCCATATGGGATTTATTCGTTAGACTACCTGCTTTGAAACATGGCCTGTCATTGGTCTGTGACTCCCCCGAGCTAGATCAGCCTTCTAAAACTTGATTACAGAAGTTATCGTAGTAAGCTAATTGTGCTAGCTTGTTGAGTTCATTCGGTAATCTTTAAAAGAAAAAGAAAAAAAGAATTTCAAACAGCAACATAATGGTTGCTCACTTTAATCTACTTGGAAAAAGGGATTTGGATTTATTTCATTAAATAAATCGGCCCGGCCCTTTATTGGAACAATGGACTATTTTCAGGACAGCTACTCAGGCTCACAGAAGGTCGCATGGAGAACCCAAATGCTGTTATTACAGCTTTCTGTTTGACCATTAATGCTGAAATACTTGGCTGGAAATGTCAGTAATTTATACTGTATATATAAGGAAAGACATACCATATATGTATATATATGAGTATATCTTGTTTACCATGTTGTGTTGCAAAAATGATCCAGCAAAGGGAAAATAATATGTTTGTGTCTACTTTTGCCGATAGATACTGTGGTCCACAGCATCACTGTGAATCTGCTTTGTGGTGTTTAAAGTGTCTTTAGTAATATAATTGTTACTGCTGCCCCCTACTAATGTTAATGATTAATCGATGATTGATTGATAAGATGATTTAACTATCTGTTAAGGAAATTGTTTAAAATTTGTATGCCTACAGAGAATAAATGGAAATTCAGGTAGATTTTCCCATGTCTTCAAACTGAACCATTTCTGTAGAACAACCCATGCTGCTGTCTCTGGGTGATGCATGTGTTGTGACACTTATTGGCAGCATACCTTGCATTCTGGTTTAACTGTGTTTGGTCTGATTTGTGATACCCGAACCGTCCAAACTTTGACGACATGTTGTATTTATTGTCTGAGGATGTTACCAGCTTATCTGTTCAACTGTATTATCTGTTCATGAGCAGCTAACATATTTTCCTTCTCAGCTTCACTCACCGGGCTGTCGTCTTTGCGAGCCATCTTTCCCCACTACACACCACCATGTTGCAATGTTCACGGCATTATGAAGGATGGGGGATAGGCAAAAGCAGAAAGGTCTGGTTTTCACCGTAACTAAAACATCTGTTGAATGTTATATTATTTGAAGAATCTTTATAGCATTGTGTAATAAATTAAAACCAGATGTTGGCCAACTTCATGTGGTGACATTGATCCAATGTCCACTGGAACTTGCTTGAGAATTCAAAAAATATTTTTTCACATTGTATGAAAATATCAGATATCATATATTATTTATCTGTATCTTCTAACACTTCATGGTGACATTTAAATTGGTGTTTATTGCCTGAGAATGTTACCAGCTTATCTGTTATCAACAAATAAATTGTAGATGTTTCCTTGTTGTTATCAAAAAATGATTTTTCTGCATTACAGCAACCGACTACAAGGACAGGATGTGGTTTCCTCACAAAGGTTCATTGCGACAGCTGACAGAGGAACCTGCTGAATGTGTATAAGTTAGTTAGATTTATGCTCTCTACCAACAAAATCTTCAACCAAAAGATTTAGTTGCCACAACTTCAAACTTTTTGGGGCCCTAAAGTCACATTTACATTTTGATCATTTTGAGGTTATTCTTTTTTCAAGAATGAATTACAAGGACAACAGTAGAGGCCTTCACAGATGCAAAAATTGTGGATCTGACCTGAAACAGATCTGTTTAAAACCTACCTGTCCATGAATTGATTTTCAAAAAAGAGACTCCACTTGAAATAGGCTCCAGGAGAATTTAAACCTGATCCAAAATGTAGACGAAACAGACTCAAATGAAGACTAGACTTGCATAGCAAGTATGAAGGGGTCCAAGCACCCTGACGCGATCCGCAAACCATTGCATGTCTGCATGGGGCCGGTTGGAGGGGAAAAGTGTTTGAGATGAAAAGGAGAATCTTTTCTCGCATGTTCTCACTGTGAAGCAATCTCAGTTTGTGTATTTGAATGGCTTATAGTTATAATAGTCATTATAATAATAAGAATCAATATAATAATCATTATTTCATGGAGCAGCATTAAAATACTGCAAACGTATTCTAATACTACTAAGCACTTCTAAATTATGAGTAATACTATCAATAACATTACCAACTGCATCAAGGCTGTTCAAACTGGCTACCCCCACATTTCGTTACATATATTTCTCAATTTTTAATGTTGAGATGAGATCAAGAATGGGAAAATCTCGACATCTTAGGAATTATCATTCTGAGTCCTGTTTCCTGTACAGTACACTATCTCAATAGCCACATCTTTAGCATACCTTCAGCAGAGACACAGTTAAGGAATCCCTAATGTTGATTGACTCAACACAGGCAGTGACTTCAAGTCCTAACACTCTGTCTTACGGTCACAGGGAATGAACATAAATGGCCACCACTTTGAGCATGCAAAGGATAATTAAATTTGAAAGACACTTATTTTAATCCACCCCTGAACATGGGCACACATAAAATAACCATTTAAACACATTTTTAACAAATTTAGGTCTCTTGTGGGGAAAACTCCCAGAGTCCCTTGCTCCACCAATAATGAAGACAGGCAGCCAGTTTGAAAAGCTTGCGTATGTACAAACTATTTCCCGTTCTGATTTTCAAAATAAAAGCATCATAATTTAGCCTTCCACTAATAAACCTGAAATGAATGAAAATTCATGAAATAACTTCAGATTTTGACCAAACTGAAGAATTGGGGCAGATAACATTCTGGAAAAGGAAAGGTTAAGGTTTGGTGTCATTTTGAGAATCCTTTGGTATTTTACCATTAATGACAAACCGCATTTGCCTTTATTATAGCGCCCCCTTATGGTTGACATACCTCACGTTTTGTGTATTGCTAGATCTGCCCCTACTATACCTACACTGAAAAATATCCTTTTCAAAAATTTGACGGTTTAGGCCACACAATTGAAAGTTTGAACCATAACGCGTTTATATTTATTATGGCGCCCCCCTGTGATTGAGATGGCAATTTTTTTGTATGTGACCATATTTTCACCTAACACACCCACCCTGCAAATTTCAGTTTATGATGTGTGATGGTTTTGGCTGCAGAGCCAATATTGCGTAGGAGCGCCCCCTAT
>OMOW01106079.1:0-11216 GCA_900312555.1 Lamprogrammus exutus
AGTACCCTGGCAGCTCTGGCAGCTGCCTGGCTGATTAGGCCGTCCATTCAGCGGCCTTTAAAACAAACAGCGCCAGCCTCTCTGATCCTCCGCACCGGCCAAAACCACCACCCTTCCTTAAACAAATACAGGCTCACGGCTCGAGCATCTGCCCAGAGTTTGCTCCACAAATAACCCCCCCACGCCCCCGGCAGCGTTTCCTCGTGGAAGAGTTTTCACTTTTCACTCCGCCGTTTGGGTGCGGATCACAATTTGCAGCCAGTTTGAAGGAATGAAAGTCAGTTGACCAAAAAAACAAAAAAAACCACAGTGACGTGTTCTTAAGGCAGCGAGGTTTGAGGCGCCGCAGCCTGGCGTGTAGAGGCACGTGGCGCAGATAAGGCGGCGTGATGCGCGGCAGGTGCTGCCTCCACCTGTGGCGAAGAGTAAACAGACTGCTGGCAGTTACAAAGCCCGAGGCCCGGCAGCTTTTTCATCAAAACGCCATTCACCACCTTGCACCTGCTCGGCCTGAGCCATCATGAAGAGGAAGCTAATCTTTAAACCGCGTTCCTCTGAGATGCCCTTTGTCACCGACTCCTTTTATGACTAACTGCTACAGTTCATAAAGGCCTGCAGTCACGGGTTCTAATCTCGCGCCTCTCTCGACTCTGTCACTCATACAGCCACGAGCATGTTGAGGATTGCGATGGTTTTTTGCGTAGTGACTAAACGCTACCAAAGTGAAACTCTGCAGAGGGTCCAGCAGAATGAGGGGCTCAACTGGGGGGTGGGAAACAAGCGTGGGGTGTGTGTGTGTGTGTGTGTGTGTGTGTGTGGGGGCGGACAGTCTGCCTCCTCCTTTGTTCTATGTCTGGGATGCTTTGGGGCGGCTGCATAGTTGCCATGGAGAGAGTGAGACGCGGGACAAAAGGCCTTTATTGGAGCACGGGGTTGTTTAACTCAATGTGTTTTCCACTGCATAAAGGAGGCGATGATTGATGCTAATCACTCCAAGTTGGATGTGAGGGACTAGAACTTTGGACACTGTTGAAATGGGGTCGATTGTGTGAGCGCTCCACACCATCAGCCAAAGTGGGCCTGATTTTGTGATCGTTAAAATCCACTTATCTGTAATTTCCTCTGCTTGTTTACAGACTTACATCTTCACAGACGGAGAAGACGAGGAGCTGAAAAGGAAAATTGGTAAGTTCATGAAAATTCGGATCGGAGCTCCGTGGCAAAGATGTTAAAATACCTTCAGCTCCTCTCGCAGTGCTGGCGTGTAAAACTCTGTATTTTCTGCTCATCCGTGCAACAGGGAGTCACGCAATCAACACCAACTGTTCTGCAGCTCACAGCCGACAAGCTCTGTCTTGTAAGATGGCGGTGGAATATGACAAATTCATCGAATCTGGGAAAAAGTAAGTGTCGCTACGCCCATGGGACAGTTTGTTGTTTTTTTTTGTATGGGGATCGCTTCATTATGGTCGGTTTCTAATAATATTCCCGTTTCTCAGGTGGTTCTGTCACGTGGACGATGACAACTACGTGAACGTGCGTGCCCTGGTGAAACACCTGTCGCAGTATCCCCACACCCAGGACGTGTACATCGGGAAACCCAGCCTGGACCGACCCATAGAGGCCACAGAGAGGCTGGGCGACAACAAGATGGTGCGTGGATTGTTTTTCGGTTTTTCACTCACCGTACTCTGGTAGGATTGTACAGTCATGTGTTGATGGTGTCGTTACGTGAACACACTCTCCTGTGTCCCGTTACAGAGACCGGTCAACTTCTGGTTTGCTACGGGAGGGGCAGGCTTCTGCGTGAGCCGGGGTCTCGCGCTGAAGATGAGCCCGTGGGCCAGGTAAGACACACTGCATACACACATACATACATACATACATACATACATACCTACATACATACATACATACATACATACATACATACATACATACATAGGCAAAAAAAGAGGCTCAAATGTGCTAATACACTGTAAAAAATGACTCAGATTTAAAGGCCCTAAGCTCAAAATTGTACTCGTAAAAGTAGATTATTAGCAGTCAAGTGTACTCAACGATCCAAAGTAAAAGCACTCACATGTATTGGTGCGTAAACGTGTATCTGTTTTGAGTTAATGCATCTGTAATCCCCAAAATTGGACATAGTGAGATCAGATGAATGCAGTAAAGTAGAAGCAGACCTTCCATCTCTCCACGCATTGATCGTCGTCTGCTTCCTCTCCGTTTCTGCTCAGTGGCGGCCACTTCATGAACACGGCAGAGAAGATCCGTCTGCCTGACGACTGCACCATCGGCTACATCATCGAGTCGGTGCTGGGGGTTCCTCTGACCCGCAGCAGCCTGTTCCACTCCCACCTGGAGAACCTGCAGCAAGTGTCGAGATCTGAGATTCACAAGCAGGTGAGGGGGGCTCGGACCCCACACGATCTGGGTTCTAGATGGGAATGATGAGAAGGAATGACGGAGTATTAATGTTGCTGACGTGCTGACGCTGTGGTTCTCCCTCCAGATCACACTGAGTTACGGAATGTTTGAGAACAAGAGGAACATCATCAGTCTGAAAGGGGCTTTTCCTGTGGAGGAGGATCCATCAAGGTGAGAGGTCGTTCTGTTTAACATTGAATCGTTGTTTTTAACGCCTCTCAACCAATCTAAACCCCAACCCGTCTCCGTCTCTGTCTTGCAGGTTCAAGTCTGTGCACTGTCTCCTGTACCCAGACACCCCGTGGTGTCCCCCTCAGGTTACCTTTTAGGGGTGACCGCTCCTTTCTCATCCTCGTCCTCATCGCGCCTCGGTATCTGAAAGGCTCGTTGGGACCAAGCGTTTTTTGGTATTAAGACTGCGCGGCCGCCGTGTTTTTGCGGCGGTGGCGCGTGGTCTTTAATGGTTTAACTGGGCTGCTGTGCGGCCCGTCACGGGACACTTCCTTCCTGTCTGGAGCCAGGCCCTCGCCCTCGCCCCCGCGCTGTTTGTGGTAGAGGAGCTGAGCTTTGGACAGGAAGCATCTTTCGGCATTAAGCTTTGCAGGCAATCAGTTGAGCTTTGTGATGTATATGTTGCTTGTAAATGTATTTGCAATTCTCATAGAATGTATTTTCATATATACAAGCCTTTTGCCAGCATTATATTAACAATTTCTTTGATTTTTCTGTTTAAACTTTTACTTTTTAACAACGCAAAGCCATTCAGGTCTATCTTTGTAGGCTTTTTTGGGCTTTGAACTCACATTATTGGCTTTTCCAGGTTTGTGGGAGATGATTGTTATTTTTTGCTTATTTAGATCTTTTAACTCAAATGACTCCGGACACAGTTTCTAATATGAAGATGTTCTGTATAGGTGCTTTTAATTTAACAGTATGTGTCAGTGTTATTGCTCCCACAACCTGAGCTGGCAGTAGACGGTTTCCCAAATACATCCTTGGACGACACTGATCTGAGGTTTATCAGGAATAAAGCACTTTGCCCTTTTTATATTTTAGATGATCTGCCCGAAATTACGTCCTTTAACTTCAGATCTGTGTCCAAAATAACTGAAAAATAACCCCTCAAAATCTCGACATGTCCTCTTTATGATGTATTTAATAACACTCCTTGCATTTGTTACAATCAGGGAAAAGTAATATTTGGAAGAGATTTTGGTTTTTGGGGTTACAATCAATTTTTTTGTTTGTTTTGTTTGAAAATTGCACAGCTGAGTTTCAAATGCGCTGTTGTTTGCTCCTGGAAAGACGCTCACCTCATTATGTTGAAAAGCAGAGAATTCCTGCCTTTTGGCGTGGATGTGTGCCATTTGGAGGAAACCCAAAATAGGAAAGAGCCTTTTTGAAGCATCTAAATAACAACCACATGTGTAATATGAGCCGCGGTCTGTAACAGTTTGCACAAAGGACTGATGAGCCTCTTTTCCTTTGTTGTTATTAACACGAATGTTCCTTATTTACACACTACATCGCATTGTTACTAGTGATTGGAATGAGGCGAGAACTTAACATGAGCAACATCAGCGTTTCCACATTGAGGTGTGTGATCCCTCTCTGTCGTCTCTCACCCATATTGGGTTCCTCTGTACATCTTGATTACAGTATTGTGTACTGTGGCTTTGTTTAAATTTGTAGTGATTGTATATGTTTAGAATGTAATTTCCCTTTATGGTTTACACATGCTTTGAACGGCCTGGACATGATTTTGTATTGTGCTAAATGACTGTGCTTTATTCTCCAGTATCTGGAGGGTTTGAACAGTTTGTTCCCAATAGTGGCTTCTCAGGGATTATGATGTGATCCTGGAATTACTACCACGAGCCCCACAGTGGGACTCGAACCTTTGAATAAAACGACATAACCACTGAGAAATGTAACTCATTTGTCCGTCTGTTTTATTTAATTGTCTTCCAAGTGCACAGGGACGCATGTTAATGCCCTACAAAGTTACACTATGAGTTTGAGTGACATTTTAGTGTAATAAACTAAAGCTCAGACGTTAATTATAGAATAAGAGAGACGCTCAGTGGAAACACATGGGACATGGAAAGAGTGACAGCACAAACACACAACTGATTGACTGTACTGAAATCCATCAGTAAAAGCAATAACAGTGGAAAAGAACTTTACGAGAGAAAAACTCATTCATATTGTATTTGATTACATTCCTTTCTAAATTGGACTTTTCCATTGTGGCAGGAAGTACTAAAATAAAACCCAAACAAAACAAATTTAAACAGGCAACATAGCAATGTGTCACTTGTAAGCACTCCAGGTCAGGAAATGTTTGATCCAGGCCTGGATTTAGTAATTCAAGAGTGGTTAAGTGTACAAATTCAAGTGATCATGATGAGG
Source organism: Lamprogrammus exutus (assembly GCA_900312555.1). NCBI lineage: Eukaryota > Metazoa > Chordata > Actinopteri > Ophidiiformes > Ophidiidae > Lamprogrammus > Lamprogrammus exutus. The sequence goes on from OMOW01106079.1 coordinate 4,843, forward strand.
AACAGCAGAGTTTAATTATTTAGGTGAAGGGAAGAAAGTATCCACAGTTTAGGGGATTTTTGCACTTTTAGATTTGATGAAGAAGGAAAGACATAAGGAGGAGTAAAAGGAACGAAGGAAAGATCAAAATGAAAGAATAGAGGAAGGACAGAAGAAAGGAAGGAACAAAGGGGAGGCAAATATGAGAGCAAACAAGGAAAGATACACAGGTAAATAGATGGAAGAATGAAAGGACCAAAGGACGAAGGGAATAAAGGAAGGAAAGAAGGACAGCAGAGAGGCAGAGGAAGGGGTGTGGGAAAGTAATCAGGAAAGGAAAAGTACAGAAGGAGGAAAGGAGAGACAAAAAGAAATAGAGGAGAGCAAGAAGGACAGAAAAAAGGAATGGGGGAAAGAAAGAATGAAATAGAAAAAGGAGATAATTTTGAGCTTATTTTGAATTTAAAAGCTGCCAGATACACAGAGTAAAAAGTACACTGTTCTATATATATAAAAAGGTAGTAAGTGAGTAAGTAAAAGTACTCCCCTCCTCTGCCTGCCCACGTTAATGCCTTTGTCTCAGATCTAAATGTAAATGGCAGCACTTCCTCCCCTCTCTCCGCTCTGTGTGAGGCTGACAGACTTTGGCTTTTTCCCAGCGTGTAAATTGAAATGCTAACAGCGCACACAGGCTCAGTCAGACTGTTTATTATTCTTCAGCTGCTGGTATGGGAACCGACATAATTGCAACAGCAAACGTCGAGCAAAAATAAACAGTGGAAAAACCACAAAAGAACAGGAGTCGCATGTAACACTTGTCATTCTTTTGGACTTCAGGATCACTCGTGTGCAGGGATTGTGTGCTCGAGGAAGTAGTAGTTAATTGAAATCGCATATGTCAACCTTATTTCCTCTCAATGCAAACCTAAGTGATTAAAAACGCATTTAAGGCCAGAGGGAAAAATACTACTTTTACACGGTCCTCATATTTCTTGTTCTGAGCTCATTCTGGCAGGCAGCATCACATATAATACATCCTTTTTTATTATTTTCAGGAGACCCACAGTAATAAATCTGGCACATTCACAGTGCAGATTGTTTAGTACGTCTTGATTTAGCAGGCAAATACTGACACTGAAAACGAAACTGAAACTTAAAACAAAGCTATTATATTTGTATCATAATGTCACACTCAATAACGACGCCTCAAATTTGTCAACACAAAAAGTCTCCTTTAGGTGTTTTGTGCAAATCTGACTTTTAATCATGAAGTTATAGCTGCTTATAACATCCTTGTCCGGAGTAGAACAGACCACCGGCGCTATTTCAGGGTAAGGGGCGCTTGTTACTCTCGCTTAATGCTTTGCAGGCAGCGACTCCCTCCAGGGAAAGGACAGTAACTAGCCCCCTTCCATTACCCCTGCAGTGTCACTCAATGGACAGTCTGGGTTATGGTCTTTATTTCAAGGAACCTGGAAATCCCCTTTATCACCCAGATTTTACTTTTTCTCTTCACAGCAATCATTCATATTCTAGACCCATCTGAAATTTAGTACCAGGTCCGCTCAGGATTAAGTGGAGTGCAACACCACAAACAAAGCGGTTCCATCGTTGTGCTACTGTAGGTTTTATGCCCAAGATCCTGAGCTGAGAGTCCGATTAGTCCAACTCTAACATTATTTTTTATTTTATTCAAAATCTTCCACTTTTGTGGGAAACGATCAAACTGATCTGAGTGCAAATTGAGATCTTGCCAACGTATCAACACAAGAGTTTAATCCTTAAGCCCCATGCCTTCTTTTCCCATGGGTGCAGAGGCATAGGAGGGGTTTTCCTCTTCCTCTTGTTAACACGCTGAGTAATGAGTGAAGATGATCAACTGTTTGTCACTAAATAAACCACCAAAGCTTCCTCTGCGATGATTGTAAAGCTCTTGTTTCTCGTGATCTACGATTTAAACCTACACTGATTTGTTGTAAACGTTTTTATGAGCAAGGACAGAGAGAAGAGATGATGACTGATGTCTGTTTGAACATGAGATTTAAACACATCAAAAGACGTCAGCTTTTCCCACTGTGCATCTCAGCAAAGCAAAGCTGTGATTATGGTTTGTGGCGTGGATGTTTGCCGGAGTAATTTGTCTCCCATGCAAAGCTTTGGAGCAAGGTAATGTGTCTGCCAGAGTTGAGACTGTTTGGCGTTTCAAAGGCAGATAACAAAGTCCAGCGACTCATATTTAATGCTGAAAACAAGCAAACAACTTAAACAGCATTATTGTCTTTGTCAAGGTTGAAGCAAATCAGAACTCCCATGTGAACCCCGGGATCATTCATCTACTTTAACTACCACAGCCACTGCTACTTCTAATGCTGCAGTGCAATCTATTGTTTCTGGCTATAAAATCAGACTCTCTATGTACATTAAAGAAGCAATGTTACAGCGCACAAATGCTCCATTACAATGCTCCAAATCAACATTTTCTCAAGTAAAACTAGTAGTTAAGCATTAGCTGTAAGTTAGTTGCCAGTTCATTATTTGTTGCTGTCGGTTTAAAACCTTGCATCTCCAGATTTTCATGCTGTTAGGGGAGGAAAAACAGAAACAAACAAAATAAATACAGATAGAAGTTAAGAAATAAGGTATAGAATGGAGTAATAGAAGCAAGGACAGACGCAAGATGAGACAGATTAAGAAAAGAAAGAAGGAAAGAAAGAAATAAATATGATATTATCAACATTTTGATCTTATCTTCAGTAACATCTGTGCAGTAACACAAAATGAGCAATTACAAGCCTCCAATAAGTTTAAAAATGCATTTCCTGCTGAAATGTATTGCAGTACTTAGGTACAGACTTTGAGTAAACATTCTTAGTTACTTCACACCTGTGCCTCATATTTCCTCTTCCTAACTGCACCAGTATGCGTATCCTTCTCCAAACACGTAGCAATGTCAGGAGTGCAGATTTGCATACGTGTGGTGTGTCAACAGGTGAGACATTACAAAATTACCCCAAACATCTAACTGCACAGATGATATCAGTGGTGCTCTGAAGCGACACCACGTCTGCTTTCACCTGCCAGCAGATTATGGTGAAATTTGACTGAAGGCTGTGGTCGCTGATTATCTACCAGAGATAAATCATCCAGCATCCACATGTCCATCACGTTCTGTTGTCAAAGCAAGAACATCCCACATAACTTGTGTCTGTCTGCAGCGTGAGTCCCGCTCGAGGAGAAACGCAAACTTTTACGCCCACATTTGCGCCTTTTCTTTTTTACCACAGGGCAAAACCAAACAAAAAGCAGTGAAAGCATCTGTCACCCTCATAACGACCCCGCGGCTTTTACGGCCACAACAGGGTTTTCGGTGTATTTCACTGTGAAGAATTGAGTCTAGATTAATTTTATGTTTGCCAAAAATAATGGCTGCAGTATGAATCATACATCATTTCTGTCCGAACGGTGTTTGAGAGTCTTCAAGAACTGCTATCTCTGCATGTTCTCGTATTCATTCAGACAGACAGAGCAGGTTTTTATTGTCGTACCTGCAGAGAAACCTGAGGTCAAACAGAATGAAAAGATTGACTACACACATCGTAAATATCCTTTTTTTTTTTTTTTAAATTAAGGAATAACAGAAATACAAAAGCAAATTAGAGTGCATACCTCCACCAAGGCAGAACAAGCCCTCTAGTAACATACTGACCTATAGAGAAAGAATGATTATAAACATAATATTTTCGTAATGGGTTCATCCTGGGACATCAAAATCAGCTCGAAGCGTTTTGATCAATCCTGCAATCAGCAAACAAACACACTCCTTGGTGAAGGTAATTAAGTAAACTGTCTAACAGTAACAGATATCCTGCACATGTGAAATATTCTAGTGTACTGTTGAACAAAAATCTGAATATTACTCAGTACTGCATATATTGCACAATCTTGGACTGACAGCAGTTTGGAGAATAGAAATGATCAGTTTGAGATCAATCGATTTATAGTTTTGATTTACATTTACTTAAAAATTGAAATGTAAGAAAAAGATTTCAGATGTTGAAATAAATTCCTGCTTGTCTTCGTTTGAGTGACAGGAAACCCTTCACACGTACAACGTAGCCTGTTAAGTGTTTGCATCCTGCTGATTAAAACACAAACACCTAGGTGTGTTTTTCTGCACCTCCCATCACAGCGTTGGGTCCAAAGTGTGAAATCTCACAACTGGGTAATGTGACTATTTTGTTTTGTTGCTCCAAAACAAAACAAAACAAAACAGCCAGACAGACAGTGAAGTGGGATGAAGTGGAGCTGGTGACCCCTGATTACAAACCTAAATCTGGACGTAGACTGTAGATGAACTCAGCAACTGGCAGAGTGCAGCGTTCCTCAGAAGGCAGAGGATTACATCGCCCGAGGCCACTCACACATTGTCTTCATGACTTTCCTTTATTGTATCAGTCAGTCTCCAATTAACGGTCTGCATTGTCTGCAGGATTAGGAACGGCGGGACGATTCCCATCGCCCCACAGAGAGATCTCAAAGCAACTGGCACAGGCCTTTAATCCTCCTCAACATGTGCTCTAAAGGCTGAGGAAGTGGGACTTTACCATAATCCAGGTATCCCATATCCATGCAACAGGAGAGCTTGATCTTCATAGTGCCCGACACTCCAGTGTGGGACCCCAGGAAACTGAAGGAGGGCCAGCCTGGCTCAAGGATTTTGTTTTTGTTAGGTGTGCCATCTGAATTAGTATCATGTGATGTACGGTACTGTGCAAAGGTTTTAGGCACTTCTGAAAACATGCTGTAAAATGAGGATGCTTAGAAAAATAATGTCATGAACACTTTAAAGTGCAATAAATGGAAAAATCTTAAATCAAATCAGTATTTGGTGTGACCACCCGTTGCCTTTAAAACAGCATCAGTTTTCTTAGGTACACTTTCACAGTTTTTACATCATGCAGTAATGCACAAATGAATCTGGATGTAATAATGATGGGTATGAATCACATGGCTGCAGAAAAAGCAGAATATGCTATATTCACATATACACATATCAGAGTTAAATGTACCCAGTATGGTGAATTATTAGAAAATATAATTTGTTTTCATAGATACATATGTAGGATACACATACCTTATATCATCCTATGTTAAAAAAAGATGATCAGACTTTTAAATGTTTTCATGAGTTAGGTTTCACCCAAATTTACAAACAAGTCAGGGCCAACATTTTGGAAACACATCTTCTTTTCATAAGGTGAGACGTATTTAAATGTCATGACTCATCAGTGTTTTGTACAAATGCAAAGCAGGATGCAAATGAATGCAAGCACAGGCAGTGATCTGTGATTACTGTAATCATTACAGAAAACCATTCAGCCATCTGCACAGATCGTTTTTACCTCTGCAACAGTTTATCGCTGTGGAGGACAGCAGGTCCACACAGCTGGCGTACTCTCATGGTGGACTAAAATACATTCTGCTGGCACATAGTTTTTTGGATTACATATCATAATATTGTAGCAAAACCACTCAGTCGGCTTGGCTCTGTGTAACTGCAAATAACCCTTAACTCTCTACTTGATTTAAATCAGATTTCGGGCCGCTGGTAATATGGAGACAGCAACGTCCTGGCAGAGTGCTGAGATAATGCGGTCAAAACTCTAATGTGGTTCGTTTTGGACAGCGAACCACTGGATCATGACATCTGCCTCACAGAGGGGACGAGTAACCATCAAAGAACAGGAAGGAAACAGAAATGCTTTGAACAGATAAAAATGTCTGTGAGTACAGAGGGAGAGAGTCTGTGAAGCATCGGAGCGAGCAGGAGGCTCTGAAATGTCGACTCAGGGAGTGAAAAGGTGAGGATAGGCAGAAGTGGACAGCTCCATAAATCCTTCATTGGATTCGTGCTCCCTCTGACTGCTCTGATGTGTACAAAGGAGGAGCTGAGTTGTGAATAATGTTTGCACTGACACCCAGGATACAGCTGCCTCCCTTTTGAACCATGCCACAAAGGAGACAAGCAATGCCCCTGTTTCCTCGACTCCCCTTCCCTCGTAAGCATCACAGCGCGCAAAGAATCTGGCAGGATTCCCTCCACAAACAGGAGACAAATGGGTCCACGTTCACTGTTCACTGTTCACTTTCATTGTCTGACCCACGATCAAAGACAACATGGACGTGTGGAGGAAGAAGCGGCAAAAACAGAGCAGTGAACTAAATTCAGATTATGTCAAAACTGATCTACCAATTTTCCACACAGGTGACCCAGAGTGGCAATAAAATAAAATAAAATAAAATAAAATAAAATAAAATAAAATAAAATAAAATAAAATAAAATAAAATAAAATAAAATAAAATAAAATAAAATAAAATAAAATAAAATAAAATAA
>OMOW01106095.1:0-12550 GCA_900312555.1 Lamprogrammus exutus
GTGTGTGTGAGCGTGAGTATGTGCGCATACATGTATACTGGCATGCACCTTGCCAGAATATTTTATCTACACTCATGTATCTTGTACAAAAAGTATATGAAAATATGCTATAAGATATGTATATGCTTGTAAATTAGTCATCAGTGAGTCCGGTCAAATTTGCTTTGACAAAAGGTTTAAATGCTTGCCAGCAAATCTGTATTGGTCAGTTAAAGCTATACAGTCTGTGTTGTCATGCCTTTGTAAGATACCCCATTAATGAAAAAAAAAAAAGACCTTCCATGTGGTGAAATGATTTTTCTTGTCATTGAATTTTACTTGAGCCATTAAATATTGAGTCCTCAAATTATGCATGGATTATGTTTGTCCTTCATTGTTGTTGGATTAGTTTTTTGGGTTTTTTTTTGCATTGTCATAGATGTGATGTAAGAGCGCGCTGTCACAGTATTCCAATTACAACAATTACAAGCTAATGATGGAGGGAAGACCCATCAGGATGGAGATGGGATTTCACCATCATCATTTCTGGATATAAATGCCTTTGGGGAAACAATTCAACCTATGACATATAGTATTTAGATATATTTACAGATTTAAAAAGAAATGAGGAAAACCTAACCCATACTAAACAAGATGAAGATCACTTCTATAACATTGTTTCATTTTAAAGCATGGAGAAATCATTCACACATGAATTGTGGCATAGTAAAATATACATGTTTTTTTTACTTATACAGTTAATAAAACAACAACACGTGAAAGTTCATCTAAGTCTTTGTATTGAGACAATACTACTAAATTCTTGAGGCTTTTCTCGAAAAGAAATAGAAAAAAAAGAAAAGAAACAGTAACAAACTTGGTTGTAGAGAATAAATTCTCAGACTGAAAATATATTCTGTACTTGCAAGGTAATAGCCAGTTACCTTACCTACTCACCTCAATATTCTTTTATGGAAAGTATCACAAATCAATTCATTGTTAAATTTTAAAAGAGAAATTTCGAGAATTAAGTCAGAATATTAAGAGATAAAAAAAACAGTTATACATTTGAGGAAAAAAAGGTGGAATGTTAGGATAATAAAGTCTGAATATTTTAAGTGAAAAGTGTGAATTGTGCATATATGTATGAGCAAACAGAAGAGAGCAGCCTGTGTGTCAAAATGAAGGATGCTGGAGAGTACGGTCAAGTCGTGCTTTAGTACAGGCTTCACAAATAAAGAAATACTCTTCTGGTACATCAGCACCATTCATCGTCCATTGAGTGAGTGATAACCTATCGTAGCTTACCTGTGTTCTTTCTTCTTTGAGTGTTGTTCGCTGAGATTCCAAACATCCATTCGGTGAGTGAGTCTTGTGGCGCTGTTGAGTTGAAACCATAGTTCAGTTAGAAAAAAAGAGTATACCTGTGTCTCTGGGGACCTCTGGTTCCCCGGTGTATACAGCATAAAAAAAAGCAAGAGAGTTAAATGATCTGAAGAAACGAATCAGCGAATGGAGGTGAACAAGATTTTGTTCACCTAAAATGATTTGTTCACGGTGGACAAATCATTCAAAAACCAAACAAGACTAGTGCAAGTTGTGGTTACAGTGAATGTATGCTTGTCACGAAGGAAGTAAGGCTACAGTTATGGCTAAAACATTATTATTTTAATATCAGCTGTGCTCACCTGAAAATAAACTTGACATACACAGCACTGCAGGAAAGACTGAGAAACCTGCACTCTTCCTCCTGTTGTTGGCACCCATTTCTTTTGGTTTATCTTTGAGCTGACAGTTGCACCTGTAGTTGGAATGATAGCTTCCCACGGGCAGCGCAGCCCGTTCTACCAAAACCACGCTGGCGCCTGAATGCCACACGGTTCGTTCTTCTGGAAGAGCTGTGCCGTTGACTGAGCAGAGCTCTTACGCAATGATAAATACTGTGTAAAATGGCTGGAACAAACACAGGTTTGACCTTTAGCAGAAAATTCTTGGCCTTCTTTAAGGCTAACGTGTTTCCCAAAATTAAAAGTATTCCATATAAAACTGCAAAAGGAAAACTAGTAACAGGCAATATCGCATTGTGATACAGCTTAAGTAAAATTTTAACTGTGTAAATACGTAGAAGAATTATAGTCATAAACTGCTGCAAGTTAAAAACACACTTTTATTTTAACTTTTTTTGCTTCTGACTGTTATACTTACATGTAAAACTGCAAAATTAACATTATAATTATTTATTTATAGTAATCTGTTGCATGTGGCACCTCTAAAGGTAGCTGTTTTGGAACGCTAGCGTTCTCCTGGATCAATTCCTTCATTTTTGTTTTTCTCTGACAATATGAATCAATGTGCTTCCCGCCACAAAGTTGCTCCTGTAGTCATTAGGCCGGTCTGCCATTATCATATCAGCATAGGCCCTAGACTGTAGGAAGTAGCCAATAAATTTCAGAGAAAAATCAATAGAGCACAATAAAGCTTAATTTCAGCCCTTTGGTTCTAGGGCCAAGAAGTAAATGTAGCTTAAATTGGGAGTAGGAAAAGTGTTTACTCAACGTGAGGCTTAGAAGGAACACTTTGATTTACTTTAAATCCAGTGTGCATCATCATTTCGGAGCTTCTTCGCTGATAACCTAAGGCGTCTACCCTACCTGTGGCCATTTAGGCGCATCAAGTGTACTCACACAGCAAAGATACAGAAAAAAAAAAATTAATCGTACACGAAGTCTTATTTTTACTCAGTGTAAGTCTGTTTGTTAATGCTGGACCAACCAGTGCTGTTTGTCAGTCTACCCCTTCATCCATCTATCCGTGATACCTTTGATGCCTCAGCTTCAACAATCCCCCTGAGCGATGCATCCTTCCTGAGGCTCTTTTGGCTTAATGCTTCACCTTCTCTTCTCCTATGGACACACACAAGCCCTCAGAGAAGAAACTTCGACTGTATAGTCCAGAGGTTGATGTTCACGACAATAAGACACGACAGAATCTTCCTGCATTGACTCCTAACTTGCGCGACATGAGCCGTGTCGTGTACCTCATAACACGCCAACGGCTTGCTGGACTGTGTCATCTCGCTGCGTCTTCGGCATATGTTTGCTCCCCAATCGTCTCTCCGACTGTGACCTGCCCCATTAGTTTTCCATGGTAATTGGCTAATAATGAGACAGTGACAATGCCGAGGATGTCCGTCCTGTCAAAACACATGCATACTCAACGACAGCAATCTGCATTTCCAGTAATTACTGCATATTTGAACAGAGGACTTTGTGATCTTAACAGCACACCAAGTGCCACCCCCCCCTCCCCAGCATGTTAACAAGCAAACTTGGTCCTTATTGTAAGCCTGCTTAGTTCTCCAGGTGTCATCTGCTGAAGCGCATATAGAGATTGTCAAACAGTACACTCATTTCAAATTGTAATTAAACTGGCCATCAGGTACCTTGAGGCTATTTAGTCAACAGCAGGGTACTAATTACTATAAGATGACCTTTGGAATAATATCTGGTGAATTATTCATAGTTGTGAAAATTGCATCGGAGACATGCCAATGACATCCAAGGGATGGCTGAGTATACATACACAAGAATCCACTCAAAGATTTCAGCTTGGCCATGAAAATGAGGTCAGCAGACAGAAAACTGTAGCTGTGGGTGTGAAAGAAAATCAGATGGTCCTGATAAGCCTCTCAAAGACAAAATGGAACGTTGCCAAGCAGAAAACTGAATGATGATATACAGGATTTTGAAGGGACAAGTTGTGTGTGTTGCGAACAAATGTTTCCCTGTTGTGCAAAGCAACACATAGTCTGTTTTCCCTTATGGTTAGGTCAGCTGTTGTTGACAAGTGGCGAGTGGTCAAACTCTGTTGTCCTTGCGGCTCCACCATTGCGCGGTGTGAACAGCTGTGAACTTTGCTCATGTAGATGTTCGCCATGACTGTGCGTGACTCCAGGTGGGGGCGTGTTTTGCGTGTTCATGAAACATGGTTGACAACTTTGGGAAGCAATTCACGCATGGCTACTGGAGTAAAGGCGATGAGCTCAGTGAATGTTTCAAATCGGATTCCAGCTGCAGGGCGGCGCCAGAGAGATTAAATACAAATAGTATTTTGTAAAAGAGTTACGGTAAGCATCTTTAAGTCCTTTTTCATTACGTGTGGTCCTCTCCAGTAAATGTCTGATATGTGCAGGAAAACATTTCTTACTGCCTGATTATCACAGTGATCGCAGCCTAACACACTCATGCAAACAACACCACCACCACCACAACGGTACAGTGTTTTTGCAGTTACGTTTTTAATACATATATTTAAAATTCATCATATTCACCAGCTGCTGTGCACACATCTCCATGAAGGTGACAAATAGAGAAATAGCACTTACATTGCTGATGGAGATTTTCATTATTTATTGATCGTCTGTGATCATATATCCTGATCAATCCATGCCTGATCTCTGCTTTTGTTAGGGGAAGATATGGAAATATCTATATGAGAGAACTGAGGAACATAACATCGCATTCTCTGGAGTGAGCATCAAATGATTTGATTATCCTGAATATTTCCAAAGACAGGAAAACACCTGACATCTCTCTGTCTCACTCTCAATTTTCTCCGTTTCCAGTTTTCCGTTCAGAATCTAAACGGAGAACTCAGATGAAAGCGATCATATTTATTATTCATGGATATGAATTCCATTACTCAATAGGCAAAGGGTAGTTTGTTTTATTCTTATTTTTGATGTGATCATAATAATATTCAATGCGTATCAATGCTTGTTTTAAAGGGAGGGACCGTACACACTGGAAAACAACGAACACCAAACAATCCTGATAACCTCAGAGGTGAGGACTGGACAAGGCTGATTTTAATCATCTGAATGTGCCGTCCAGAAATGAAGTTACACACACACAATTCAATTCTGAAAATTGCAAAATAGAGTTGAATAAATACATGAGTGGAAGAAATACAGAATTAGAATTGCAAAAATGTATATGTACCTCAAATGACTAAATGTAAATGTAAAAAGAAAGGAGGGAAAAATCAAAGAGAGAAAAAGCAAAGAAACTCCCATCATCCTGCTGCGAGCATACATTCTTCCTTGCTGAATGCTCTGCACAGAGGTCCTGAAAAGTTTCTTTCCCATCTCTGTCCTAAGAGTCATGACAGTCTGCAGACTGAACTCTTGGGACAAACAGTAAATACATAAACAATAGGCAAACCAGTCCTTGCCAGACCAACACATAAAAACACAGGTGACAATAGATGAGGTGAAGATCAACAATGCAGTTGTTTGGCCAAATGCAAAATCAGTGAAATGATACACTGACAGCATCTCTATCAAAGAATCACAAGTAATCACACAATGACAATGATGTTAGCCGTGGGGTTAACTGTATACGGCAAAGCCCTCTGCATAACCATATACAGTATGATCTCAAGTGAGTATTAACGGGAGGTTATGCAGGGTCAGAGACAATGCTCTCCACTGCTATTATGGATGACCTAAATGATTTGTCAAATTTGGGTAATTGGTAGTAATTAACATTGACCTCATCCTGTTGGAACTGACAAAAGTCAAGCCATGTTAAAAAAAAAGGTTCCCTGGCCATGAGAGAGCATCACTGAGAGAGGAGGGTGAACCATTTTTAGCGCTTGTGTATGTATATTGAACAGTTATAAAAAACTGACTTCATAAGGTTTGCAATATAGTATATATGTAATTCAAAGGCATTAAAATCCACAAGACTCAAGAAGTCTTTCCTTCCTTGAGTCTTTCCCTCAAGAAATCTGCTGTTGTAAATTCACGAGCCTGAACCGATTTTGACTGATCTTTGTGGGCGCGTAGGGCATGGCCCAGGGAAGAACCCATTACGTTTTGGCGCAGATCCGGATCCAGGAATCCAGGAATCCAGGAATCCAGAAATTAATTTCTTGACGTTACGAGATAGCATTTATCCCATCATAGACCATCAATCGGTGCAATATGACTCATATATACATATATGCATGGACAGGGGACACATTGATGGAGTTGCTGTACAGTAAAAAATGGTGCTAGAAACATGCAACAGCCAGTAATATTCAGCTGAGATGATGTGATTCAGTAGCATGCAAACAGTTTTGATGAATCTTTAATAGTTACGGAGACTGTTTAAAAATATATTCAGTTTATTAAAGTAATTTCTTTCTCTTCCGGCCAGTATATAATCAGAACGAGACAATGTGGCTTTTGTAGGCTTGTTTTCCATGCCTGGGTATCAAAGAAGATACACGTGAGCGCCAACTTGCCAGATCGGTGATAAAAACAATGCGTTCATATCGTAACATCCTGTTCACAGTTAGGGGGTACATCAGAAAAGTGGCATTAACTGCGAGTTCTTTGTGCAAATCTAAAGACGCTGTCACAGGGCAGCCACTGTGCCTGACAAGCCTGTTGACGTTCAGCACACACAGCTTTCCTGCAGTTAAGGCAGCAGGTCCCTGAAGCACTTCCTCCATGGACTTTATTGTCAGAGTTTCTCCTATGGCAGGACGCCGTTCCCTCCTCTTTGATATCCGGAGGATCAAACAAAACAATGCTGGTGATGCTGGGTGTGTTGTGTCTGCGGTCTGAATATATAATCAATTTCCATGGTTAGAGGTTTGTATGAGTTGTTTTATTAAAATTGGATTACTGAGTGTAATGAATGTGATGATGTTGTGGCCTGCAATGTTGATTTTGCTTCTACCTACCTACCTACCTACCTACCTATCTACCTACCTACCTATCTATCTACCTACCTACCTACCTACCTACCTACCTATCTATCTACATTACCACACATGGATTACCATGTGATGGATTACCAGGATCAAGGAACTACCAGGAACATTACTGTAATTAAATGAATGTAACCAATGACGACTTACAATGTCGGTCCAGAAACCATCCGATAACAACACAGCATGCTTTGAGAATGAACAGCATTCAGGTAGAACATGTAATGAACTAAAAAACATGCAAAAGCATCAGTATGGCACTAGAATTCCTTTCCCAAGCAGTATTATTCGAAGCAATCAACCTTTACTTTCAAGAACATCCACTGAACAATGGAGAGCAAAAGCATGATGAGATGAGAAGAAAGAAGCAACGGGGGAAATCAATATAGCAATTATGTGTGCAGATAATGGACATCAAGGTGTTATTTGGAGTGACCGAAAAGAAGAGGTGACATAAAGCCAATTCAAATAGTGAAAACATTTCATTGTCTCACATCTGGTTGTCTTAGCATGGATTTACTTTCAGCAGGGGCTAGAAAGTGTTTTTGTTGTTTTCTCGCTCCTCCTCAATGAATTAGTATTGTTTAGCACCATCTAATCACTGGGATAATCCTTGGGTTTGCACATTCTCAATGACCTGAAGTTGCTTAGCAATTTGGGTTTTTTTTAATCTCTTGCAAAAAACAACAACACAAAGCCAGCAACAAACATAGCGATCGGTAAACGTAGACAATTAAGAACTTACAGAGAGCACACACAAGGAAAGAGTGACATGAGAGGAAGAGGGAGAGAGAGAGAAAGAGAGAGAGAGACGCACACACACACACATGCACACACACACCCCCATGCTTTTACCTGCTCAGAAGAGGTCACCTCTAGCCCTGTCAAGCTTTGCAGGTGGGTCAGAGATCTGGTTTTGATAACTGGAGGGAGTTTAGAGAGCAGACATTTGACAAGCATGACAATGCTCTGACAGCCCTCATTGGGCCATGATTAATGACTGACATTCCTGTCGCCTGTCTCATACAGAATGCAAATGCAGCACTGGGAAAAAATTACCCTAATATAGGCCGTAATTGGATGCAGGATGTATATCACAAAGCAAGATTGTGATGAGACTGTTAGCTCCTGAAACAAGGCAGTATTACATATAACGGACATCACAGGAATGATGAGAGAGAAGATGGTGTTGCGTGATTGAAAATGTCCACCAGCAAATCCTTCTCATTTGTAGTAACACACTGACATTTAGCAGGGAGTCGGGGGAGGAATCCAAGTCGATGTGTGATGTCGCCGGTTTGAAAACTCACTCCTTCTCTGCCTGCCTCCTTCTCTTCATAATCATTTTCTTTCCCTTGATTGGTCTGCTGTGGGCATTGTACCCTGGATGAGGACAGGCTTGTCAACATTTTGAATTTTAACCATGACCAAATTTGTTAGCATTTTCACAAAGGTTTGACATTGAGTCGGAGCTCCTTTCAAACAGCTGGGATCAGATTTTAATGAATATGCATTACGGATATCATGTGCTGCCATTTGTCTGTGTTTGGGCTGTAATAGGTTCACTTTCTTTTCTTTGTCAAGGACGTTGAGTTGCAGTGGTTGATGCAATGCATTTATTTGACAAAATGGTTGAGTAATCAGCATCTTAGAAGAGATACTTGGTTTCTATGTGCACTTTGAATAGATTTTCAACAACCTTCGTTAATGTTCTGTGGTGCTAAAACATTGTTAGAGGCGTTTCTTCCCTTTGTGAGTAATGTTACTCTTAAACCTGATTGTATTAAACCGATTAAACCGGTTGTATTTTGCTATTCAGCACCATCTTGATGCACACTTCATCAAGTGAGCAGGGGCTTTAATGAAAGGAATGAATTAATGGTGCAGCTTTAGTTTCCATTTACTGTTGATTACTACCAGTGCTTCCACTGTACAGTAAGACACATGATATTTGTTATGTGAAAAATATCTTATCAAATCACGCCAGAACATTTAGATTTTGGAAAATAAAAGGTTTGTTTGGCAGATGTTGGTATCCACCAACTCATAATTCAGTACTATTTGACATTCAAAAATAACTCTATAAAGGCTTTCATGTCTGAGGAAACTGACCCATCTAATGTCAAAAAGAGTTACTTACCGTTGCAAAACATTGCAAACACTACCAAAGTAAAGCCTTTCATATTCATGCAGAATAAACTGAATTTGATGTGTAAAATTGGAGGAATCCCCTTTTGACTGCATTGTAAGTAAGTAAGTAAAGTTTATTTATAAAGCACCTTTCACAGACAAAGGTCACAAAATGCTACACAATCAGATAAATAGATAAGATAAGATAAGCAAAGAGAATAAAAACAGAAGCAGATAAAACAAGAGTACAGAGAAACACATAGACATAAAACAAATACATAAAAACCAAACACAAAAATACAACATCCTAACCAATGCCTGTCTGAATGAATGCTTGTTTTTAGCAGCTTTTCAAAACAGTCTGCAGAATCAATTGAACGCAGAGCAAACAGGAGAGCATCCCTCACCATGAGTCTTCAAATGGGTGCGTGGGACAATCAGATGACACTGATTAGTGGACCTAGGAGTTAGACTCCTGGAGTAAGGGTGCAGAAGGTAAGAGATGTTTCCAGGAGCCTGGCCATGCAGGGCTTTGAAAGTGAGTGCCAGAATTTTAAAATGAACTCTAAAATTAACATTAAAATTGGTGTAATATGCAACCCTCTGTTGGCCCATGTTAAAAGCTTTGCAGCAGAATTTGGATAGTCTGAAAATGGTCCATGGATGATTTTTCAGACACGTGAACAGAGCATTACAGTTGTCCAAGTGTGAGGAAATAAAAGCATGCAGAATCATCTCCATTTCAGCCTTTGACACAACGGTTCTCTGTTTGGCTGTATTTCTAAGGTGGAATCAGTGTTCTGATATGCACATCAAAAATCATGGACTGATTCCTGGGACAAAAATAACATAAAGATTACATAGGCTTGACTGAGAGGAGGAGGATAAAATCCCAATATTCTATTTGATCTCTGCACAATGTTCTCAGGAGCAATAATCAAAACCTCAGTCTTGTCTGTATTTAACTGCCGATAATTGTCAGCCCAACAAGTTCCTTATTTCATCTAAATTGTTCCTCAAGACAGATAACTTATCAACTCTGTGATGTTCAAAGGAAACATATGGCTGGATGTCATCAGCATAGAAATGATAGGTGATATTTTGAACCTACTTATGATCTGACCCAATGCATGAAGCATATGTAAAGAAAAGAAAATAGGCCCCAAAACAGATCCCTTGGGAACGCCACATGACAGCAGGAGTGTCACCCACCGAGATAGAAAAACTCCTATCTTCAAGATAAGAGGAAAAACCAGTACAAAGAATACCCAGAAATGCCCAGCGAGTGGTTAAGCCTATTGATCAAAATGTGATGGTCAACAGTATCTGATGCTGCACAAACATCCAGCAAGACCAAAACACAACACTCTCAAGCATCTGCAGCCATTAAGATATCATTTCAGACATCTAGGAGAGCCGTTTCCATGGAGTGCAGTTTACAGACTGAAGCTTGTCAAAGCCTTTGTGCTTCTCCAGAAAAACACCCAAATGCTTCTCAACAACCTTTTCTAATATTTTTGAAAAGAAGGGGAGTTTGGAAATCTGCCCGTAGGTTTTAGGTCGTGAGGGGTCCAGGTTTGTGTTTTTTCAGCAGGGGTTGAACAATTGCCTGCTTACAATAGCTGGGGTCGGAGCCAGATAAGCTGTCCGGCTTTATAATAGATGGTAAAGGGTTTGAAATGTCAGATACAAAGGAGCCAATTGAGCCTGGAGGTCGGTAAATTAAAATACAATAAAAAGGATTCAGCCGACCGACTTTAGTAATTTGCAGTTCAAAAGAATTAAAAGAGTCAGTGCTCACCACCTGGCATGCAAACTTCTGCCTCAAGGCTGCAGCAAGATTAAAGTGCAGTCTTCAGGGCAAAGGTCAATAAAATGGGAAAATTCCATATTGCATTGCCATGTTTCAGTTGGGAACATAAAATCTTAATTTTCCCAGCAAAATAAGTCATTAAAGGTAAATTATTTGTTTGCCCTACAGCAAGCGTTGATCGAGGCCTGACAGGTGAGGATGTGTCTGCAACAGTGTAGGCAGGGGCGAAGGTGCCTGATGCACAATTCACAGCGAACCAGGCTTCCCCTCACCCAGGGCTACAGGCAGGCAATCGGCGTGCCGGGAATGTACTTCACAACTGAGACCAAACAGGGGGGTCAGAAAAGACAGAATAGCATGAGCGCAATATTCAGCCATGATTTGTGTTTCATCGTATTTGCATTTATTGGAGGGAAAACTGTAAACTATGAAATACACTGAAATCAATTATCACAGAACAACCTGAAAAGGAGAGAGGTGTGTGTGGGGAGGCTCACCCATAAACGGAAAAGCTTCCACACAACACCCTCGCTCTGGTGAGAATAAGTGTCAGACAAGAGCACCGCAGCAACTATTAAACACTGAAAAATATAATGAGCAACTTCGATATTCTTATGTGCCCCTGCTTAAATTCAGACAAATGAGAATGTCTCTGTGAAGTTCCTCATTATCTGTGATTGTATAATAGATATAATCAAGCAACAATGTCTAAGGAGTGCACAGGCTTGCCTCTGTCTTAGATGGAATGGATAAACAATTGAGGCCATAAAAGTGTGTGTATGAGGTTGTTCCTTAATCAGAAAGATATTGATGAAGCGAGCAGCTTGAAGAAAAAAGTGGAGCTTTGACGTATATCCGTGATATGATGGAGACCGGGGGATGTGAACAAACAGTCCTTTCCAGGTGGTTTGAGTGATTGCCTAATCCCCTGTAGCTAGATGATTGCAGAGCAAGGTCAGTGTGAAGGCTCAGACTGATTGAGTGCTGTCTGTGGTCCGGCGCTCGCAGGAGTCTCTGATGCCATTAGATGGACAGCGGCTCAGGATTCACTCTGGAGTTTTTTAACACTTGAACCAAACTTCTCCAGACTGAATGGCACCCGTGTGCTGGCCGGCTGCACCACAGTCATCACGTCCCACAGTCAGGAACGACATTAACAACAATCATCTGGGTATTATTAGTACTATCGTTCATAATGGTAGACGGCAAATTTTAAAAAATTTAATAAGCACCACAGTGCAGATTCAGTTTCAGTTCAGGATTCACAACAATACTCTGCATTTTGCTGCATTCCACACAATGGTTAACTGTGTTGCTGTGTTCTTATTTTTTATATACTTTTAAGCACCTTGTCCTGGGTGTTGTGTTGAAAAATACATAACAATGTCATCATCTGTTACTCCCTTTTTCTATTTTTGCCAGATTTTGATTTGCATCTGCTATCGAGCATTTTCACTAAACAAATCCTGTTGTCAGCACTGTCAAGCCACATCTTGTACCTCGTCAACACCCATTTATTTCTTAAGCTGTCATTTTGCTACTAAATTGGGCTTGTGCTATAAATTCAGCATTTGCTGTGGATGCAATTGGATCACACCTTATCACTATGTACACTCAAATACCTAGGGAAAGTGCTGTTCTGTATATCAAACTCCACCAGTCTGCAGCAGAAATCCTTTGTGTGGACATCTCTGTGACAGCTCCTTGGCAACTTGTACTCTTGTGTGCCACAAGCTCCCTAAGCTGACTGTGTGGATCAAGTGGGAAGAGGCAGCAATACCAAAGAGAACAAAATAGCAGATCCCAGCAGCTTTCACAGGCGATGCTATGAGATTTACTAGCCTCGAGAGGAGGGGTGTCACTGAG
>OMOW01106149.1:0-15650 GCA_900312555.1 Lamprogrammus exutus
CGAGAGCAGCAATGGGGAAAGGAGGACAGAGATGGAGGGGACACAGCCAAAATGAAGGATGAGGGAGTGAAGAACAGAGCAGGTAGAGACCACATTAAAGCTGGTAGATAATAGAAGCACAATATTTCAGCTGCTTGCCCTTGTCTATCTGCTTTGCATAGATTCAGCTTTCATGGTGATGGATCGGTCTATTTCATGAGGCAGATAACTTTGATGGTGGTGGGAGTGAGAGAAAGTTTTGTTATTATTACGGGAGGCTCAGTGTGTGTGAGAAATCCATCCATCCATCATGATGAGTTTCATTTGCAGTAAATCAGAAATTAGCTTCAGGATTGTAAAATCAGGCACCAACATTTCAGCAGAAAGAATCTGATCATGTGTCCATTACATAATAACATATTATCAAAAAAAAGTACATTTAACCGAGTTTGTAGAAAAGGATTTGAGTACTGTTGTGTACAGCATGAGTAAATTAAGACATTTGAATATTTTAAAGTAAAATTGTTATGGGAAATCTCACGGGTGTTTCAGATGTTACACAAAAAAACTGCTTATTCCACAAGAGGTGGGATTAGTAAAGACTAATGTAAATGTTCTAACAAAGAGCTTCACTGATATCTTGAAAATAAATATTAGCTTTTGATTATTTCATCATTTGCTTGCCTGTTGCTAATACATTACATTCCAATTAATAATTACGGTCTGGCATTATTATTTGTTATTGTGCTCTCTCTAAGGGAATTTCTGCTAAGCACAAAACTGATGTGTTGTAATTACATAAATGAAATATTCATTTGGTACAGTTAACATTTTCTTCGTATATATTATTAGTTTCATTTAGGGTTCTACTTTGAAAACTTTGCATTTCCTCCATTTGCAAAAAACACATCAATACACTTTTACACTGTGCACACTGAGTGAGTTTTAGTGACTCTCTTTTTAGGTCTTTTCTGATTGACCAGCTGATGGCCAAATACAGGCTCACTCACTTGTACTAAGCAGAATGACATCAACGTGTTACAGAAGTAAAGGACAAATCAAAAATGAAGTGCAGTTCGGGGCCGATGTGTTTGTCTTAATGGATTTTTTTCACACTATAAAATGAAGGAAAATAACAAAAAAGCACATTCTGTCCCTGTTAAAATGAACACACAGGCAAGAGGTTACTTGTAGCCTGTAAGATTCATTACATTCCTGATTTCAAGGTTCTTTTTTCTTAAGCTCTTATATGCAGTCTAGTGGCAGGACCTAGATATTATAATAGAGAAATCTTGTGGTGTAAAAATTCAGCAAATAAATAGATAAATAAATACTTGCAACAAAAAGTCATTAAATATATGGCCTTGCTCCGTCGACACAAAACAGAGAGATGTTAATAATCAACAAGTTGACGTTCCAGCCCTCTTGAGGCTTCTCTGACGCAAATACCTTCTTCCGAGGCTGAAGGCAGAGCCCTGCAGATACACCGGGCTGACATGTAAAGCCAGGCTGCAGCATGCATAGTGGAAATAAATCAAATCTTCTGCATTAGTTGGTCAATCTCTTCCTGTACACAGCCACATGTTTAGTCTGGAAACTGAGATAAGGCTCAGCAGAGGCATGAAGGAACCACTGGCCTTGCCCTTACCTGTGTGGTGGCTGTCAGGGAGTGAAAATGTCATTAGGTGCAGAATGAAATACCCCCTCCCCCCCTCCTCTTTTGTCTTCTTGCTGAAATGATTAGTATTCAGCTTCGCTAAGTCACTGACTGTCTGGTATCCATGGTGAAGGGATGGAAGTCAACATCAGTCTTTGTCTACTTGATATGCAGATATGGGAGGAAAAATACACCTCTTTTTTTTTTACCATAACACACCGGAATCTCTCACATTATTTAGCCCTGTGTATGGTGCAATAACTGTAACACACACCACTCAGATTTTTGTCTGCACTGCAGGTTAGGAAAAAAAACAACGCAAGTAAGATCTATACTTGGATGGAATTAATAGGATTCTGTTGTTCTCCAAATATACATGACGCATCGTGTAATCGTAGAATGAGGGAGAGTCAGCCAGGTGAGGAAATGCACAGAGAGATGGCTCACTCTGATCATAATGTTTACATGCCTGAGTAAACTGATTTACAATCGCTTAATGTAGGTTTCCTCTGAGTAAGCATACGCCAATTTATTCCAATTTTAATCTAATGATGTTGTGTACATGATTTGTGTAACTGAAGTTTTCACACACTAACAAACATAGAGGCATATCATCATTACAAGCTGTGTAATGAATTCCCATATCGATCGCATTGCTGAAAAACGAAAAGCAATATTTGATTAATGTGGTTAATTTGTATGTGCAGTTAAATGATCGTCCTTAGTTTATGAGGAAATACAAGCCTACCTTCCTCTTCGATTTGAAAACATTGCAGCGGAAAACGTTGCTCTGTCCCTCTCTCGCTATATAACTGAAGATCTTCAAATCTTGGGCATCATGAGAGACATAGAATATCCTAATAATGCAAGGAGGAGATTTGAGAGCAGGTTGATAGGTTTGGGTTCATTTTTGCTTTAATATACGTAATGAAATGGCAGAAGAGAACCTACCTGTAGATGGGATCCTGCGTCACCAAAGTGGTGTTGTCGTCCCATGCCCACCCTTTCCTCTGTCACAGCAGGACAAAAAACACACATGGGTTGACAGATGCAGGGCAGTGAAAGTGTATAAGCATAAAACCAAATAAAATGACATTTTATAGGACTGACCTTTTTCTTTTTACGCAAAATTACTTTGACACAATCAGTAGACACAACGATGTTGACCTTCTTTTTCTTTACATTCTTCAGCTTGAACTCATACTGTGGAGCGAGAATGATAATGAAATTAACATTTAAGTTGTGCAAAAATGCACATGCACATTTATTTGGCATAGTTTGCATGAAATATCACACAGCGCCTCTAAGTTCTCCACATAAGGCAAACAATCATACTGGAAAAGAGGATGGGGATTTAGGGAGAGATAGTAAAGACATTTTTGACTATCTTTGTCTCAGGGGAAATCTGAGATTGAGTAAACATTGAGAAACTGTCACTTTCTGGGACCTTTCAAAGGCAGACTTCCCACAGGGAGCCAGACATGCGTGGACACTTTCATCCCTCTCCAGGATGAATGTTAAGAGTCGGCATCCACTGCTTGTTGCGCAGGCTGAGACACCAAATAACAGGGCCCAGAGATCTAAGAACGACCCCAATTTAAGTAACACGCCTCGCTTTGAAAACACCAAAATCAACATCAGATGATTAATTGACGGCAAGCAAACTGTGCGAGACTCAGATGTTCTCTGTCATCCCTCTTTTCAGTTTTATAAAAAATTTACGGACAACTCTGAATGAAAGAGCGATGAGATCTCACAGGAAGAAATCTAAATAATAGACCCAATGCTTCTAGTCATATGTTCCTATCCTGACCATACATTGTGTTTTTTTTGTGTGTGGGATTTTTCTCCACTACCAGCAGCCAGGAGTATAGCTGCTCAAGTGAAGGGCACAGCCAGTATGACATGTATTGTGTGTGTGTGTGCACCCTTTAGTGTGTGTGTGTGTCATCAAGGCTAAAAACGCCACCATGTAGTCCCGATGTAAACTGGGACAGGAGGACCATCCATCTTCATCTGCTGCTGGCAGAGGGAGATGAAGTGGAACACACAAGGTGTTTACGCCACATTTTCATGGACATCAGCACAAATAGCTGTGCGGAATAACAAAAGGATGACAAAATATTCTACAGGTTGTGTCAGGGTACAGTTTGGTTTGAGTCTTATCTGTGCTTTACGTTCCGCAAGCATTTTAATATTCGAAGGACGTTGCAGAGACTTTTAATTACCATGCCAGTAAACTGCTGGCCAACAACATTTACAGACTTGCTTTTACGTTTAAATCAAGCTGTTTATGGTGTTTTCACTCGTCTCATGATGTCTCTTTCCGTTCCCATTCCACCTTCTACTGGGAAAATGGGAAGGAGACTGCACCCATTTGTCACTAACTTACAATCTTAGATTTTTAGATCATCTTACTGGACCAGGGCTCCATTGCTGTATTCTATATCTTCCTCTATTTGTGCCATCTTTTTATAACTTGCCTGCTTCCTCACCTATGGCTCCTTTTGCACACCTGGTAGCTTTGTCAGAATTGCATCTCCTGACATTTCTTTCCATTTTCCTTACATGCATCTTAAAAAATGACTTTGTATATGTTTTTTGCTATACAAATTCACCTGACTTGACTCTGACTGTTCATTGATTCAGTTTCATTAATCTGTCCTTCGTGTTCCTCAGAGAAGCAGGATAAGTTTGGTGACACATAATAAACCTTTATGTATTATTTTTGTATTTACATATTGAAGAAAAAAAGGTATGTAACCGCTGCCCACACACACTGAATTCAAACAAATGAAATGTTTTGACCAGCACTGTTTTCATCAGCCAATAAAATACCTTAAATCCAGTGTGTACATATATTTCCTCCATTTAAACTGCTGTATGGAGGGAAAGTGCTCTCTAGATTCTTACAGGATATACAAACAGACAAATCATTAAACCTCGGCCACCACACAGCAAACCAGCTGCACTGTCCACTAGGGATAAAGATTAAGTCCTTTCTGTGTGTCACTGGGGGATCTGACCTCTGAGCGACAGGACTAGGTTGCAAGATTGGATGCTGACTGCTGACAGGGCAGCTAAATCATCTCTTTCTCATTCTTCTGCAGTGATATCTAATGATGAGATATCTCATTGTCTCCAGTGGCCTTGTGTAGCCTAAAGGGAGAGTATAGAGCAGAAATGTTGTTTTATTGACCAGGAAACAGATGTCGGGTAAATCCCACAGTGATTTACACAGACGCTGGCAGCCCAGTGTGTCTGCTGATTGTGTAGTCTCACACACATCTCTGATTTACACAGTGAAGAGGATGTTGAGCTGAATTAAGGATCCCTTTGAGTATCACACAAAAGAAACCACCAAAGACATAAACACGAGTGCGATAAAGAGAGTTGATTTGATCACCAATTTCCCACAGGCTGGGTCAGTGTTGCTGTTGTTTTCACAGGTACCACACTCAGTAAGCTGCTTCAGAGAAACATGTCTTACTCTTATTCTCCTCATTGCAGCAACTATCTCCATTCTACTGCCGGGACGGCCCACCTCCAAGCTGCCAATGTACTGAAAAAATACAAGAGAAAGGATTAAGATTGATCTCTGATTTGCTAGTTTTCAAATGAAACTTTGATATCACTTGGATTGTTGATTTTGTCCAAAAAACCTGAAACCAAACATTAAAACTGGACATTGAAGATGAAAATGTTAAATCTGTCATTTTGTTCTGACCTTGTCATAGGTTTATCCATCATTTTATACGGGATATAAATGATCAGTGTTCATCAAGTTAAACTACATTTTAACATGCGGAAAATGTATTAGAGAAAGTAACAATGAATTAAAAAAATACCACGATCAGTAAGCTATGAAGTATCACCATTGCAGTATACACATTTATATGATGTAGAAAGGATAGAAATATGGTATTCTGAGCATATTACAGTGATGTTAGCAGTGTCAACCCTCCTGAAGGAGACACCTGTCATAGCAATATCAGCTGGGCTTCAAGCCTGTGGTCATTCCAGGAACAATCTGTTGCAGAACGTCCCTACCTTTGCCTCGAAGGAGACCCCATGCTGGAACACCTCGTCGTTATGCATGGGGATCCTCAAATCATGCGCGTCATCCACTAAATTATACTTGGTTACCCCTGGCATCGCTTCGACAATAGCCGACTCGCTCCGACACTTGTTTTACGACAGCGCTAGAGAGCTGCAGATATGCGCATCTCCTCCTGCGCCGCTCCCTCCGCACCCTCCTGTCACCGGAGCGACGCGTCACTCCGCAGGTCATCCGGGTTGAAGCGTCAGTCTCGGGCGGATTGATTGGTTAATGAATTCAATTAACGCGGATCGTTGATCGGTTAGTGACCCCCGTCACTCCCATCGGAGGCGAGGAGGAGTGACACTGCGCACCGCTGCGCGCCACCGCCGGCGTCCCGATGACGCACGGAGTCACGGCAGCGGCTGCTGCGTGCGGCAATAAACTCACTGATTTCTCAGAGCGCGTAATCGACACGCAGAAACAGTGGACCGTCCGTGGGCATGAAAGTGGGTGAGAGATCTCACGGTGGAAGACTGCAGATTCTTCTTGTTCAGTCTATCGGCAGGCTACAGTTTGATGAACGCTTGTGCGACGTCTAGCGGCAACACAGGGAACAAACAAGTCCCCTATACATGGCCCCCACTGGGCTCCGAAGGGCCCCTGCCTCCTCCAAAATTAGATTGATATATACTGTAATGTTATGTCATTCACAGGGATTTGTCCTCAGCTACAGTGGAAGTATAAAATAAAAACAGATGTCAGAGATAAAATGTCTTAGTCAAAACTCCAGGATCTGTGTTGATGGATAAGCAGTGTTGTAACTGCACTATTAGTTAATTCAATGGTTCTCAATCTTTCTCCTGGGCACCCAGGCAATGCATTTTGATTTTTTCTTCTCTACGCAGGCATGATCAGCTAAATCAGATGTGCTTAGAGCTGAGAGTGGGTGTGGGTATTCACTTAATCTAGTTTTGGTGCCTCCCAGATCTTGACTGACTAACCGTGGCTGATTTAGCTTGTTTGGAGTGCGGCTCAAGCTGTGATTTATTGTAATATAAACACACATAAAGTTTGTATGTTCAACCTGTGTCAAATCGTGGGTTTTCTGAGGGTGCTTCAATTTCCTCCCTTCCATGCTTGTTAGAAACTGGAATTTGGTATACGTGTGTGAGACTGGATGGATAAATGAACATACAGTGCATACATGGAAACAGTTCATATGTGCTCGACAATGAAGTCTGTCATGCCTGTTACATGTATACGCCACTCTCCAGAGGTGTCAGCTTTACATTGAAAATAACATTATTATAAAAACGACACTTAATAATGTGTCATAAAACATTCATGTAGATGAATTCCTGTTTTGTGTTATATTATACCTGATCTGAAAACAGGCCAACGCTGATTTTACAACTGCTATGGGTAAAGATGCAGCTTGCTGAACTGGCACAGATTAGGGGAAGGATGAGTTGGCACTTCCAATTTTTATAACGCAAATGTTTATTGTATTTTTACTTGCTCTGCAGTTCTCAAAAGAGGCAGAGGCATATTTTCTAATTTGTTTGGGGCCCTCTCTGCATCTTTTTATTATTGTTGTGTAGGCAGGACTTTAGATTTTGGCAGACATATGCAGTATTTCCCTTATTTGCCCCTTAGATTTGAAGTTATTATTATTTTGTATTTTTTCATATTTGTGCTCATGTAGCAGTATTTCCTCTAATTCTCTCATACCTGTGGCCTTTTGTCATGCAAATATTCTGAATATCTTAATCTTGCTGATGAGGTGATGGAAACTTTTGTTAAATTGGGCGTCTACCTGCTTTAACTGTCTTTTGTTACTCTATGTTTTCCTCATCGTTTTTGTTTTCATAAGAGCTGACGTGAAGCCTTATATGATCGTTCATTTGTTGTGGTTTCTACGTGAGGCTGGTGATCAAATTTCAGTCATGCTTTTCTCCAGCAGGTGGCAACAGAGCACTTGCATTTCACATGAGTAAAAAAAAGCCACAAACCAGGCCTAACAGACTTTGTAAACACATACAGTTTGGCATTGTTGCCCTTTTATCTCTTTTGGTCTTTGTCTGGTGTGTTTGTCTCTCATTGACCCATATGATGAACAGCTCACAGGTGAATTGTTGAACTCCCAAGCACAGAGAGACCTCATTATAGTCCAAATGAACAGAGTTCTCTGTCAGAGAATCACAGCCTCCCCGCTGTCTTTATGTGGACAAGATGTACCCCAGGTCACGCTGAAGCAGGACAGATATATCAGGTGCTTGAACAAGCCCTCTTCTCTAAATTGCCCCTATGAGTGGGTGACATTTTTCGTAATGCACCATGTACTCGCAGCCTGAATGACCGTCTTCAACAGGTGCTGTCTTTGTAAGCCATCATATTGGCCCGTGACCTGATTGGCCACGCTCTTTAAAGTTTGTAAAATCACCCTAGTTTCTTTTCATTTGTTCACTCAACGACAAAACCAGTAGCAAATCTTATAGAAGGAAATGGGTAAATGTGCGTCAGATGCTGAAGTTATTTTAAGACTATATCAGTCTTCTGATGCCTGATTGGATGTAAGTGTGATAGTCATGTCTTCTGTTTGTGTTTTCAGTTCTCACTCATCTTCCCAGTCGCAACGCGAGGAGAGGGCCATATGGTTTTCATCTTTCATATCTCTTATTGGCAGCATAAAGAACAGAGTACAATGAACATTTGAGCACTCACACACACTCAAGCCATTGTCTGTCTTTCACTTCACAAGCTCTCCTGGTTTCTGACACTCTCAGGACTTTTTCTGGTTTACCATTAATGTCAATTGGGATAGTTGAAAATCTCATTTGAGGTGACACCAGACACCCTAAAAAAGTACAGTTTTGTCCAGGATCCTAACATTAATGTAGAATTTATATGTGGACATATGGACATGATAACACTGGATTCCATCTGGGATTATCCTTTTATTTTAACTCTATTTTTATGTTTCGTACAATTATGTGCATCTAGTATGTTCAGATGGGTGACAAATTAAAGGAAAAACCAACATAAAGTAAGCATATGTATGCCTTAGTGTGTCTTAGTAAGGTGTTGAGCATGAACATGATTTGTCAAGCTGGTCCAAAATCTGGCATAAACTTTCAAATTGGGTTTGGCCGTAGCATATGATCATAGTTTTCATACTCATCAAACCATTCAGTGACCCCTTGTGCCCCACAGATGGGGGCTGAGTCTTCCTGGAACAGACCCAATCCATGCCAGCAAAAACAAAAAATATTGCTGGGAAAACATCTCTAATGAAAAGCACAGATTTCTGCCTCAGCATCGCTCTGGTGATGGACATAATCACTTTCTTTTATTTGCACTTGGTTACTCTATTACAAAATCAAACACAAAATCTGTTTGTATAAGCCCGCACAATGGCAAATCGAGTGTTGTGTTGATATCTGTGAATGGGCACGAGACTTTCTATATCATAACAAGATATCAGTTGCTGTGAGACCTTCATTGCTTTTCACCAAACACGCGGCAGCAGGCTGTATTTATCAGTTGAACTTCCCGCAAACCTGGTTACCATCGAAGCCTTGCTGTTCTTGCCACACATGTCCCTTTGTTTCTCACTTAATCATGTGGATGTGGAAGAAACACGTCACTTTATTTCCTGTGTCCATATGGAAAGAGGCCTGATGGCTTGTTGTATATCATGTAGATTTGTTTAGGTCAGAGCTGTAATCAGAGCCATTCCCATTATTTAACTGTCAGTATAATTGTTTTATAAACAAACAAATGGCGTTGCAAGCCTTCATGTAAACTAGTTGAGAATCTCAGCCTTAGCTCGACTGGCTCATTGCTGCTCTACCCACAATTCTTCATGGGAAACTTCTCCACATCCAGTCTCTGTACCATTTATCCAGAGTTGAACCCAGCATTCATTTTAACACGAGGGAGGCTAAACCGCTGACACATGGCTGACGCAAACAGAGACAGGCTAACTCATTCACACTCTCATTCACACCTATTGTCAATTTGGAGTTTCACACACGAGTCTGCACGCCTTTTGGACTGTAGGAGGAAACCGGAGCACTATGCAGGCAACATGCGAACCCCACATACAAAGTAAGTAAAAATAATACAAATATAGTTAAAAGAGATTAAATAAAACTGTAATCCCTGGGGGAATCCGTTGTTATCGTGTCCACATATTTATTCTACATTCATGTCAAGTTCAAAGATGAATATCAAAGGGTAACATTAAAGACTATTTTTTTATCAGTGATTTTTGAGAAAGGTGACACAATCTTTCGGCCAACATGG
This sequence comes from Lamprogrammus exutus, assembly GCA_900312555.1. NCBI lineage: Eukaryota > Metazoa > Chordata > Actinopteri > Ophidiiformes > Ophidiidae > Lamprogrammus > Lamprogrammus exutus. The sequence goes on from OMOW01106149.1 coordinate 9,987, forward strand.
CAAATCCAAAACAACAACGTGGAATATGATGGGTCAATCAGTGACGTAGCTGAAGTACTGAGAGTGTGTTACCCCTGTGATGCGACACCACATGACTCTGACACTATGTGCAGAATAAGGAAACAATGTGCATCTGTGGGATGTTCAGATATGATGGAGGTGAGTGTGTTGATTAATGAGCATGTGAGCTGTCTTCACCTTTTCAGCATTTTGGGTTAATTTCCCACTTAAATAATCTGCTTCATAGGGGGAAGTTAGAGAACTTCGGCCCCGATGCTATTAGCCCCATCATTGAATCAACATCAGACAGTGTCCAATTAAAATCTTGACCTTGTCCAAAAGGTTAAAGCTTTTAACAGTAAAATTCCATTATGGGAACGTGTCTAACTGATGTTGAGAACAGTCAACAAAATTGATAAATGTACAGTCAAAAAGCTTTTTCTGAAGTAAACAGTGACAATAGTGTAAGATTTACTTACCTTTTAATATACATTATATTTGCTGTAATGCCTCACAGTTAGAATGATTGTAGGAAAGGATGTGTCCAAACCTTTCTGTTTCTGGAAAGGTTGTTACTGGAGCAGCAGCTCATAGGATGATTTCACTGGGATGGCGGGGCTTTGACAGGCCACGATAAAGGGCCCAAGTGTTCCAGCAGAAATTCCCAGGGGAAAACCAAAGGATCGACTGGTCACAGTAAACACAGCAAAGGGACAGCATCTCATACACAGGGGACTCATTTTGCGTGTGATTTTATGTTCGTTTGACCGTTCATATACACACAATCACATTCAATTTAGAACCCTTGGTTTTGATTTGGTTTTTGTTCCACATCTTCAGACTGTAGGAGGAATCTGGATCACCCAGAGGAAACCACTCACACAAACATGAAAGCTCCACTTAGAAACGGCCAAGCGTCTCCATCGTTTTTGCTCACTGCATACAGTAACAATAGCAAACAAATGGGCTTTTACTTCACTGAGGTGAGTCATCATCACATATGGCTCCACTCCCCGCTGTCTTCATATGGATCATAAAATCAAAGAATGGAATAATCCAGACCAGACATTGAAACAACAGCAAACAGTATTTTCAGAAGTCACGTAAGTTTTTCAAAGTCTCCAATAATTGACTGTAAACTGTTTCTAATGCCAGACGATCGACAAACTGGACACAACACTTATTAAAGGAGTTTATTTATGGCAGTTGCCTATTTTCAGGTTTTTCAAGCCACGAAATGGAAATGGATCAAAGCACAAATAGCATAATTGAGCATTTTAGAGAATGTCTTGATGGGCTCGTTCAGCTGCGATCTCTTTGTTCCCATGGTAACCTTGTAACCATTACTGCAACCCTTTGTTTGTACAGCCTCCCTCACAAGTTCAAGCACCATTGGCAAAACTATTAATCCACACTTACACAACAAATATGTTTTAGAAATGAAGGTGCTGACTCATTTTTACCAGTGAGGAGAGCACCTACACGAGCCAGGGCTGCAGTTCAACAGAGCTGCAGCTCTTTTGTTCCCAATTATGTTTCCACCTTCTTGACATTTAAACAGGCCTCTGAGACTGATCCCTGCTTTGGATACACTCATCCACAAAACACTTTGGTTCAGCCGCTCCCAATCCAGCTCAACCACTATGGGACAAAGACTGGGTCCATAGGGTCTAGACAGCTTTATCCCCATCCATTGTTAAATCCATTATGGTTTTTACCACCTACGAATAATTTAATAAGTATGTGATTAGTGCCGTATGAGATCATCTGTTTTTGTTTCTATATTGTCATTGTATGCAAGCTTTGTTAACCGCCTAAACTTCAGCATTATTTTTTGTTTTTCATTCCAAACTCATCTGTGTGTTTTCCCTTTTGTACAGATTTACTTCCAGTTGGTCTACAGATATTTATAAAGCTCAAGTTTGGGCTCTGCTCTTTGTCGAGCTTTATACTGAATCTTTTCATCAGCAACGCGTAAATCAAATTTAAAAGTTTGCCGTTCTTTTCTACAGTACCTTTTTCAATATTCACCCTGTTTCTGTTTCTGCCCTTGATCTGCTCCAATGGAAACAGAGGGATGACTGATCCAACATCCAGCTGGGGGACACTTGCAGCCAGAAAACCCAGGCTGCCAAGCAGAACGAGATGGCAAGAAAATGGCAAAAATTATCAGATGAGGCTCAGATAATCCAACAAACAAATACTTACCGTGCTGTTATTTACAGCCCTAATATTTGGTCTATTGCTATTTATTGTTATTGTTATATTATTTACAAGTTTGCAGAAGTAGGTGACATTTTCTATAGGTGGGGTCTTCTTAGTCTTTAGTAGCTTCTAGTTTCAAACAATTCAAACATTTGTTTGTTTGTTTTGGGGGGAAAAACGACACCTGATTCAAATTTTTTGCTTTCCTCTAATTTCCCAAGGTTTTTACTCTCTGTTTTGAAGCCCCTTGCTTTGTCAAATTCCTCTATCTGAGTGGGTTCAAAAGACATTCCTAAGTCAAATGCTGCTTTTTGTCCTTACAGTACGTTTTGTTGCTGAAAAGTAACCTGCAAATTCTGCTTTCGGTCTGTGATAATAACAGGATCTCTTTTTGACCTTGTCAGGCCTGTTTTTATTTAGTTATGTTGCTTTAAGTGGTTGTTAAAATTCTGTGATGGCTTATCACATTTATAGTTTGATTTGGCAGAGACAGAGGCGCTCTTCCTCTTCTGCCAACAATCTTCAGAAAGTCCAGCAGATCCCGTGTTAAAAATAGGAAAGTGGATCTTTGTGAATGTAGATTCCAGTATGTTAAGTCATCTTTAGATCCGGATGGTTTTCTCTTTGGTGACTGGAAAGCTTGACGTCGACCCCAGAAGACAATGCCAGACAACCAGCGTCATGAATCCATAGTTTGAGGTTGTTTTTCTAGTAATGACTCACACTCAGTAGCAAGTTGAGTCACTTGAATCACTTCCTTTTTGCCTCTCATTCTTTGATAAATGTATTAATTTTTATCAATCCACCATCTGACATACAGCAGTTATACTCCAAAAAAATTCCCCCTTTGAGACAAATTTCCCAGAAAAAGATACTCCTTCTCTCTGGGAAGTAGCTTCTATTCCTGGAGTAAAACTGTGATGGTTTGTTCTGCTGAATGGAGCTTTGTGATATTTCACGTTAATTTTCTGATTTTAATACCTAATAGAGCTGCAAACAAACCACATAGAAAGTAAAGAAACTTATTCTAATTATGGTAAGTGGCTGAAGAGCTGCATATTCATATTTACTCAGTGATCCCCTGGATAAAAGAAAATGAGACTTTATTTATTATTCATCTTTTATTAAGCAATGGGAATTTCATGGTATGAATATGAAATAAAGATGTGAAGAAGAAGCTCCACTCTCTCCCTCAGCTGTGTGTAGTGGGATTGTATATTTGTTCAATTCTTTGAAGAATGAAGACAAAAAAAGAAATTAAACAGCACTTGCAGGATCTCATATTGTGCCAAAAAAACAATCTACAGAGATGTAAAGCAGATGTGAAACTACAGTCACGCTGAAATATTCTTTAAAAAGCTGATACACACAGCAAATTATATTTACCTCAGTATGAGTAACTAATGACAGCATTAATGGCTGCATTCCATTTAGATGTATCAGAATTAGCGTTCTTGCATCGTGCATATTGGCTCATTGCCACACCTGTGTGGAACAGGGCCATTATTAGCCCTCTAAAATCACAGTTAAATCCTGAAAATAACCTGAAATAATCATCCTGAATTTTCCCCCCACTCCTCATTCCACAACATTCGATGGAGTTCTCAAATCTAAACAAGTAAAAAAAATTAAACATCCCAAAACTTCAAAGAGAAAATCATTTTTTCCTCTTGATTGTCAGAATTAGAGCTGTTAATAATGAAAGTAGTGTTTCTTGTTTTTGAGGCTGACACTGCAGCTTTGTAGGTGACAAATGAAAGACAAATGCATTCAAAAGTGATGAGTATTAGTATTGAATTATTGTCATATGCATTTATATTCAGAGAGTTGACGTTGTAAGTTACACTTGTGTTTCACCTGCCATAACAAGTAAAACTGTTATGAATATAAGTCTGCTGTCTTTAACCGTCATGAGTTTTAATATTCATGATGTTTTTGAACAAATAATCACTCAAGCATCGTACAAATTCGCCAACTTGCTTGACTTTCCTGCTTTTTTAACTGGTTATTTGTGGCTTCATTTACTTACACAAAATAACACTACAACTCAACACAGCACAATATTAACGTGAGTCTGAACAAGCCCTCTGTCCACCCACATGCAGCTGCACCTGCACCTGGCTCTACACACACAGATTTGTTTGTTAGAAGTTTGTTTGTTCTCAAAAAGTTCTGAACCCATTTTAATGAAACTTGTGATGAAAGGGTGGGGCGTGGCTCAGGGGAGGCACCGGCAAAGTTAGGTGCTGATCCAGGAATCTTTACACCCACGCACAGCTGAGCGGGTGTAATGTAATCACTGTCTGTCGCAGCAATAACACGTATAGTTGTAATCCAATTTGGATCAAATTTGGCAAGTTGAACTGTAATGTTATAACTTTATATCTTTTATATATACTTTTATAACTTTTGAACCACAAGGTCTGGGTCTATCTGCATCCATTCATATAGGCCACGCCCATTTGCGCCTGAATAGATTTTCCACCATTTTGAATTTTTCAACAGTTTTTTTCACATCTCCTCCTAAAATTTAAGCTCATTTGCCACAAACGTTTGCATGTAGAAAGTTGTGGCCAAGCCATCTTTGTTTTAATTTTTTCTATTCCTTACCGTTTTGCCAAAGTTCAGTGGGTGTGGCACGGGTGTGGCACGGGTGTAGCATCTCTCTGAGTGCATCTCTTCAAAGGTTATGTGCTCTAAAGGTGTAATTTGTGCCTCTCCAGTTTAATTTGAATTTTATGATTATCACGAACATCTGGTCAACCAGATTTCTGCACACAAAGTGAAATTTATCCATATAATTTCATATCCCAGTTATATATTATTACATATTAGAATGTAAATGTAAAAATGAAAATCCTGCCAGTGTTCTTCTAGGCACAAAAGTCAAGTCAAGTTTATTTGTATAGCCCAATATCACATACGATGTCTCAAAGGGCTTTACGGGCCCAAAAACAAATCAGTATCTTATCTTAATTACTGTGGTTCAGAAGACACATCTGTAATGTGTGTGTGAGTGAGAGGGAGGAGGGAGAGGAGCCTCCATAATTTTCCATCTGTGAGAGGGAGAGAGTGGTGTTAACGACTTCGCCCTCGTCTCTTTCGGCGCTGAGTGTTTGAATAGGAGTCTGCTGCGACAGGAGGATGGACTGTACTTATACAGCACTTTCATCCAAAGCACTTTACTAAGACCTCACATTCACCCATTCATACACTGATGGCAGGGGCATACCATGCAAGGTGTCAGGCGCAAAGCGCACATCAGGAGCAGTTAGGGGTTCAGTGTCTTTGCTCAACAACACTTCGACAGGCTGTCTAGGAGGAACCCGGAATCAAACCAGGAACCTTCCAATCGCGAGTCGACTACTCTACCATCCCAAGCTATGCCGCCCCATGATACCCCCCCCCCCCCCACTATACCTGGAGGTGATCCACGACTACGTAAGGGGGAGAGTCGCG
>OMOW01106180.1:0-13120 GCA_900312555.1 Lamprogrammus exutus
CACGACGCTCTTCCGATCTCGCAGTATTACACAATCCTTTACGTATTCAGCCTCCACCGCTCACCGCCATTTACATAGCTGCGTTGGTCTCCAGTTCAACCAAGGGACAGGAAATGCAGGGCATCTTGGTAGCTGTAGTTCATTCAGTGCCAGGGCCAATGTCGCTGTCGTTCCACTGCTCTGTAAGATATAATCTGGTGGCATATATCATGTAAATGAGACAACTATGTAGACTATGTACTGTAATAGATGTACAGTTTCCTTATGATCAAATTCTTCTGAAGTGGAATCCTCAAAGCAAATAAGACCTGGTGCAACCTTGGTGTGACGAAATCAATATCTTAAAGAGTACTAGACAAATATTTGTCTGTTCCTGGAGTGAAGTGCAGTGGGAGGGTTGGTTGAGTCACTTGTAAGATACCAACACACAGATACTCAGCCTCAGCCGTGATACTTTGGCACCACATCAGGGTTCAGCGAGTCCTCATCGACCAGTTGATGTAAAGGAATACCAGGAAGTATATTAAGTTAATGTCATACGCCTGGTAATTTAAAACGTCCAGTTGTGTGTAACAGTTTTTCAACCTCTCAGAAAACCATATTCAACTGATATAAAACATATAAATCTCCCTTTATAACTATTTGTAAGCCTACTCTCATAATCCTCATTCAGCCACGTGGTCAGGATAATACTTTCACTTGCTTTTATGTATTACAGCAGCAACAAGGAAGTAACTACAGTACTGAACAAGTAATCCTTTTCTGTACACGAACCAGTGTTCCATTGTAAAGAGCCAAACCAGCTCACCTAAGGGTCAGGTCCTGGTGTGCAGTAAGCTTTCAGATCACTTCTGAGGGACAGATAATTGGATAATGGGATTTTAGGTACAGTATGTCTGTCCCACTTGCCATATCCTACGATTGTGTGCAAAGCTACCACGGAGGAGTCTTAAATAAGCCCTGGAGGCAGGTATTACAGCGTATTAATCCTGCCTGCCATCCCGCTACGTGCTCGTGTTCACATCACCGTGCAGCGAGAGGGGGCCTGCTGATGTAAGCCCCCCGCTGTGAGAACTCAGCCGGGAAGCATAAATAGTAAGAGTGTGACGTCGAGTAGGGATGGTCTGTGCTGCGCGCTGACAGGCTGCAGTACTTGCCCAGCAGTAGTTTCTATGGAAACATTAAGAGGAAGTGTGAGGTGATAAAGGTGACCCACTGAGTGTAAACCATATATGGAGGCATAAATGTGAGCGCTGGCTTTACAAATATATAAACTTTGTGGTTGCTGTCTCATTCCTGTCTTGGGGTCATGAACCCCAAAAGGGGAAAGCTTCGACTCTGTGAGGATGATGAAAGCGTTGAGTCATACGGGGCAAACCCTGCCGACTTATTCAGTCAGCATGCCACGAGGCAGCAGTCACGTATGCCACAGTGTAGGCCTGTAAATTCGAAGCATCTAAACTGACACATGTATTATGCAACACTGCTTTGCTGGCAGTCTTTATGCTCTCACCCTCCCTCCCTGTTTCTTATTTTCCATTTTCCTCTGTTTTTGTTTTACCTCCTCTTTCCTAACTGTCTATGAAGGTTCATTTCAGTCATACAGGTAGAATCGATACCAAGTAACTCCTCTTTCCTGCCTCTGCTTCCTGTACCACTCCCTCCTTTCCCTTCATGTCACTCACATCTCTTACGGTCCCTGTTCCCTTCCACAGATGTCCACCAAGGAGAAGCTGATCAGCCATGTGATGAAGGAGGAGCCTATTGGCTCCCAAAACAAGGTGACGGTGGTGGGCGTCGGTATGGTGGGCATGGCCGCCGCCATCAGCGTACTGCTCAAGGTGAGACAGAAGGATAGAAGGTGTGAAGGGAAGGAGGGGGTGAAGGGGATGAGTAAATCAGGAATCAAGCGTGATGGCAGGATAGTCATGTGCGTGGTCTGAGGGAGTGATGAAGAGCTCCAAAAAAGAAGCATGGAATGAACGTGGCTCAGCAGGAAAATTGTAGATTTTCCAGGAACCAAACCTCAGTGAAAATGAGTGAAATCAACGTCCGTAATTTTGGTTTGGAATGAAATCCTCCCATGCTGCAGGTTGCCACACTGTGTAGGCATTAGTGTCCTCCCCCCCAGTGGAATGTCCTGGCCAGACAGGTTAGCTGCTTCTGTGCCAACTGAGGAAACAACAGAGGCTCAGAGAGAAACTAGGTCACAGCTCTTGGCTCTAACAATGCTGTGTGACAATTACTGAATAGCCAATGACTGGTGTATTGTTCCTTTAATTTATGTCTCGGTTCACGAGGACATTCCGAATAAGTCGATAAAGTGATGTGGCACCACTGCTAAGGATAAGATCGCTTTTTTACTCTATGGGATTTCCTTCTTAATCCTTTTACCTCAATCTAACAACTGGGTGTATTGTAATATGCAAGTGGACGGTGCGTGGTCAAGATGGCTGACAGTGTGTGTGACTGTTCATCAGGACCTGTGTGATGAGCTGGCCCTCGTTGATGTGATGGAGGACAAGTTGAAAGGCGAGGTCATGGACCTGCAACATGGATCCCTCTTCCTGAAGACACACAAGATCGTGGCTGACAAAGGTGAGAATTAGCAACAAGTGCAGCGCGTCACTTCGGACCTGTTGGTCCTCACTGTTGTCACGGGGATCAGCGCGTGTGTAGCTTAATCAGAACATCTCTCTCTCTCTCTCTCTTTTTGCCAGACTACTCTGTGACAGCCAACTCCAAAGTGGTGGTGGTGACTGCCGGGGCCCGCCAGCAGGAGGGCGAGAGCCGCCTCAACCTGGTGCAGCGCAACGTCAACATCTTTAAGTTCATCATCCCCAACATCGTCAAGTACAGCCCCAACTGCATCCTGATGGTGGTCTCCAACCCAGGTGAGACTGACGGGGGTGGTGCCAAAAATCCATAACAGTGTGACGCTTCCTCCTGTAGCTATGATGAGTGATAACGCCCCCCCCTCTTCTCTTCTTCTTTACCTTCCCAGTGGACATCCTGACCTACGTGGCCTGGAAGCTCAGTGGTTTCCCCCGCCACCGCGTCATTGGCTCCGGCACCAACCTGGACTCCGCACGTTTCCGCCACCTCATGGGAGAGAAGCTCCACCTCCACCCTTCCAGCTGCCATGGCTGGATCATCGGCGAGCACGGAGACTCCAGCGGTACGCGGCTCTCTGACTAACACCTGTGCTTGTCTTTGGGTCTTCTACCCGCTTGATGGTCTTCGGCACAGCTTTGAGCACAGATCCAACTCTCGCATGTTGCTGCCTGCAGCTCAATGACTCATCGCCGCCGCTCACTGTCTCTTTTGTAGTGCCCGTGTGGAGTGGCGTGAATGTTGCCGGCGTTCCCCTCCAGGCCCTCAACCCACAGATGGGAAGCGATGGCGACAGTGAGAACTGGAAGGACGTCCACAAGAAGGTGGTCGAGGGGTGAGTTCCATTTGTTTCAGTTTTTCAGGAAAAATCTTTGTTGCTGTAGACGGCAAAGCACATTTTCACTCCAACCCTCAACATTTTGAGATGCAGCTCACTTAGGCACATCCCAAAGGTGCAATAGAATCCACTGTGGCTGCCCAGACCGTGTGAGTTATGTGACAGTGAGCCAGAAGGCAAGCGGGAGCAGATACACAGTGCTCTGCTGTATGTAGAAGGCGGCCAACAATAACATTTCTGATCTTAATAACAGTAACGCACAGCTTTGGCAGTTATGCTCTCTGTAGCATTGAACTGTAAGGTTGTGCTTATGGGTTTGTATCGGATGAGATGTCTGAAAATGTTACATTTCAATCAAATAGATATCTCTTACATTCTTAATATTAATATTATCCATTCATTTTATTCTGTAAGCTTACTAAGTAAGTGATTAAATCCTTTTGTTGAAATTTGGATTGGGAGTGAAATCATTCGCGTGATGGGCATGTGAGCGTGATGTGCCCTTCTACAACCTTTGACCTTTATCAAGTCATCCAGCAGCCCGCCTGGCTCATTTACTGCGGCTCGTTCTTAAACCAGGTCAACTCTAAACAGTAACACAGCTGGCTTACGGTGTGGGGGCGGGGATGAACGGGACAAAAATTTGGGAAATTGGACAACAAAATGTTATCTTGCAGCAGCCAAGGCAGTGTCTGTCTCTGCCCGTGGGACAAATAGAAAATGTCTTGTCTGGTGTAGGAAACGGACACACTGTATCTCAAGCTTAACTCCTCTTCAGCCCAGGTCACATTCTGTCCTCACTTTTAACTTTATCTCTGATTGTGTGTGTGTGTGTCTCAGGGCCTATGAGGTCATCAAGCTGAAGGGCTACACTTCCTGGGCCATTGGCATGTCCGTGGCTGACCTGGTGGAGAGCATCATGAAGAACCTGCACAAAGTTCACCCTGTCTCCACACTGGTCCAGGTGAGGAATTAGCCTCTTTTACTGTTCACTTTTCCTGAACATGCAGCACATTACAAAGATGTTAATGTGACGACCTGCTGACCCTTTGCCTCGCGCCGTCTTCCTCCCTCCCTCTGTCTTTTAGGGCATGCATGGCGTGCAGGACGAGGTCTTCCTCAGCGTCCCCTGTGTGCTGGGTAACAGTGGCCTGACAGATGTCATTTGCATGTCCCTGAAGGCCGAAGAGGAGAAGCAGCTGGTGAAGAGCGCCGAGACCCTGTGGGGTGTACAGAAGGAGCTCACCCTGTGAAGAACGCATCTCTGAATTCATTCAGAGATCGTAGGAAACAATATGTGGTTGACTCCCTCCTCCTGTATCCTGTGTTCCATGTGTCCATGATCAAATGAGACCTCTGTATATCTAAAAGGCCATGTGTTTGTAGCTAAACCAGCAGATGCCAGATATTAACTCATCATCAGCGGTGATTCGTGCACGTGTGTTGTGTACCTTTGCCGTCTCCCCCCTCCCTCCACGACTGAATTATCTGAAATACACCTCAGACCTGTAGCTTCAGAAGTCAGTCTGTGCCGGAGTGAAGAGATAATTCATCTGTCGTCCTGTCCTTACAAATATTAAGGCCTTTGCATATAATGTGCATCATGTTACTGTTAATGATGTGATTGTGTATTGTTGCTCCTCGTCCTCTCCACACTCCTTGTACGTATTTATTGAGTATTCCGTGATTGTTACCAGTTGTTTTTCCACTTGGTGTTCGCCGTTTAGTTTTTTAATGACAGTATAATGGAGAAATTCCGTTCTCTATATGTGGGCCTTCATATGTGCCCCATGTCATCCTAACTCTGCTGCGCATCACTGGGTCCACGCCCTGTGATACCAAAAAACAAAGGCATTGTAGCCTTAGAATACAAAATTAACCATAAGTGCACTGACTGAAAATTTTTAAGAATTTGCGAGGAGCAACAAAGGTTACAGCTAAGAGACTTGACTCAGCAGATAACAGCCAGTGGGAAAGGGCCAGCTAGGATCATAACCCAAGGGAAGGTTATGAATCATAACTTTAAGGTAACAGTACTGTTATACTTGTATGTGCACCCTAAATATCCTTAAAAAGGTTTTATATTTTTCTACACTTGACACCGAAAAATAGATGCCAAGCTTGATTGAATTGTATTTATAATTCTTGAAGTATATTTATTAACATTCGATACTTATCGAACCCCTGAATTACAAAAGGCACTGACTGCACTTGTCACGGCAGCTGGATGTACATTCTAATTTGCTGCAACACCAAATAAATTGCCAGGATAATATCTGCTCTTTGTCCTTTCCTTTGTCATTTATTCCAGCAAAGGCAGTTTGTGTTTTCAATGGAGCAAACTCATTGCACTCTTATTTCACAACAATGAGTCAACCCAGATTAAAGGGTTTTATGGAGGTAAAAGTGGGCACTAGTGAAATAGATGTGACATCAAGATGAACAGATTGATACTGTGTAAGTTTCAAAATACAAGAATTCACAAAACATCACCATGTATTTCGTCACTTGAGAGTAGGTTGTTCACAAGTGATTTTAGAACCGCGTATCCTGCAGCTGTGTGCTACAACACAAAATCAGCCATAATGATTTACTGATCAATAAGATATTGAGGCGAATAGATTTGCATCAAATCAGATTTATTTTACTTGTAATGATTTACATAAATCTACAGATATAAAAGAACAGGTGGTCTATAGTTGAACTGGAAACAAAAACAGTACATATTACTATCATACAATTCAAAGTGCATTTAGTAAAAAGCTAATTTAAATGAGATCTGTTGGGAAACATAAGTTAACCATCGATTAGTACAATAGTTTTTATTTGCTGTACCCTAAGACACTGCTTCTTTAGTCAGAACCTGAAAACCCAGAGTAACAGGAAAATCAGAAGAAGTAAAGATCAAGAAAACAACAGTAGAATTTCCTTTCTAATGCGTCAGAATCAAATACCTCAAAAGTGTCAACAACCCAGAGTTCAAAGCTACTGTCTTACAATGAAAAGCCTAACGTGTTCCATTGTTCAGAGACAAACAAAGGAAAGTGAAACCCAGAAGGGAAGTGTGGACATTTGGCAAAGGCAGCCAACATTAAGCTGCAAGACACCGATGCAGCGGTTCAGTTCCCCGTCCGCCCTCGCCCCGACTGTGTGAAAGGCGATCCTCTCATTCCTTGGCTACTGAATATGCCCCAGACCTTTACAATGCAATCTTAAGGCTGGACTCCTGCTCCGCATGAAAGGTTGTCCTGGGTATTTATATCAGAGCCTAACCTTTTCATTATGGAGGGGTGTAGACCTGAAGAGCATTCGAGAAACTTAGAACTTAACTGTACTTATGGACAGCTGACAGAGCCTGGACAGCAGAATGCAGCGCATAAAAGTGGTTTTCTCTGTATGCCAGTATGACATTTGCCAATACAAATGTCACGGGGATAGCATGGGCTCACACCTCCCTTTTACTTTTGTGGCAAATATGTTGAGTATCTTTTCTCCGTCAACCACAGTACCTGGTGCACAGGGTGAGGACTTTTCGGACTCGACAAAAGTAAAGGGACAGCTATTGTCTCTTGTCATGCCTGTCATGACTGCACGCATCTCTCAAACGAAGTAGATCAAAGTACAAATGACAACATTTTACAACATGTGGCCAGCTTCAAATTTCACTGTGCTAAGACAGAACTGTTCATTGCTTCATAGATTTGAAAAAGGGGGACCACTGGCTGAAATACAAGGGGGAAGGTGAAAAAGAGAGAAAGAACAGAGAGACAGCAACAAAGATATGCATGTTTCAGAGTAATCGTTGGGTCAGTAGAGGTCACTGAGGCCGGCCGTCTTTCGGGCTTTCTGCATCAGGGCACGAAGCTGGAACTGCTTCCTGGACAGAAGACGTACGTGCTGGGACAGAAAAGAGTAAGAGTCAACAAAACTGTATCAACTTCACAACAACAACCACAATTCATGTGTGATATGTGTAATGGAAGCGTTGTGTTGTGTTGTGTTGTGATGGTCACCTTGAGAAAAACCTCCAGGTCTATGACGCCCCTACGCAGGGCCTCTCCCAGGTAGAATATAGTGTCTTCGATTGCATTCTCCTCGGCGTATAGGTTCAGGATCTGTTTGTACAGGGGTGCTGTCGGCACGATGACATCATCAATGTCGTTGTTTTCCGACTGGTTCTCCATTTTCTCCAAAGCCTCGCTTAGCTCCTCGTCCTTTCTTTTTAGCAGCTCGATGTTCCTGTCAACCTCAGACTGGCACAAACGTCACGGTTACAAATATCAGAATACAAATGATGCAACTTAACGTCCCAAAAGGCAATAACAGAGGACAGGAGGAAAAAAAAGATGACGCAGAAAAAGAGGACAATCTCTCACCACTTCCTGGTCCAGCCTGGAGACCATCTCCTCAAGTTTCTGGTGTCCCTTCTTCAGGTCTTCCTCCGTTCGCTTCAGGGCGTCCAGCTCGGCCTGAGCTCTGTCCATCTCCTCCTTCATCCTCCAGCGAAGCTTGTCACTTACAGCAGAAATGAGAGATGCACGGATGGTGTCCTCCCCGATGGTGCCATCCCTGCTCGGGCCTACAAGGAAGGACGTTAGGTTGGCATGAGACAGTGTGGACAGAGGATACAAGCTGCCGATAACAGTGAAAGTTAAAGCTGGCTAAATTTTAAATATTAGTTTGATGCAGATTATTTGTCATGACCTTGTACCTCCAAACAAGCCACTGAATACACAGTGCAAAGAGCGATGGCTAAAATATACTAAAGGTCTATACACAGTACACAGCTCAAGTATCACAACCAGCATGAAGAAACATCACAAAAACGACCTGGATCAACTCCAGATAACAAACAAGGCAAACAAGAGGGACAAGCTCTTGGCACTGGTCAGCAAACAGCGCGAGTACTGAGAGTCCAGCATCCAGTTGTGCTTTACGGAGATGGACGGGAAAATACCAGACTGAGCGGTGGTGCCAGCTGGTTTCTTGCTGGTTTGGTGACACTACCCACCCACTACAGCACCGGCTACAGCTTGAAATCAAACAGACGTGCTGCAGCAATGTTACTTGGGCCTCAATACAGAGGCAAATGTATGGTTTATGGCTCCCGCTTATGCTCTCACACACCACTGTCTCCCACTGTGCGGTCTCATTTACGTAAATAAAGCTCTGTGGGAAAGTGGTCAAGGAGTCTGCACCCTGATGGCTGTTTCTCAATCTTTCATACACCAGGGCAACAAATGTTCAGACAGGAGAGCACAGTGTTTAAAATCTGTTATCAGTGTTTCTGGATTTTATAAATGTATTTGTGTATGGTACTCTTCATACACACAAATTATGTAACAAAGTAATGGAGTAGCAGTGGTGATGGATGGAGTATGGATGTCTTCAGAGTGAAGTGCAGTCTGGAGTCAGCAATATGAATGTCAGAGTTCATTCAGTCTTGTGATCCGAGTACTGTGCAGGAAAACTCATCTCTTCTGCGTTGCCAAATATAGATGGCGGATCAAACACCCCCCCCTTTGCCCACTGATGTTGAGACAGCAGATGGCCCACTGATCGGGGTCTGCCTTTGTGCAGAGTTACGGTTCCCATCCTAAATATAGCACTGTGAACTCTGGAGGTTGGCGCATCGGGGCAGGAGGGGAGGCTGCTCCTTTCCCTGCAGGTCAATTCACCCTTTGGCCTTTAATGCCACCACTCTGGTTACACCACCGACCTTTCACTGCCAGTTCTGCGCTCCACTGAAGTCACACAGAGGGTGAAAAGGTTTGAGTGAGAAGGTCAAGTGTTACAAGTCAGGGTTAGCTAAAGGCAAAAGAAAGGCGGAAATGTATTGTTTTGTAATGAGTGCATGGGCCTAATATTGACTCACTGTATTGCGCAATAAAGTAACAGTAAGTGTTATAGAGCTGACTGTTAAGACAGAAGGTCGATTACGCAATGCCTGTACACCTTGATTATGGATGAGTGAATATTTTTTTTTTGTATCCTGTTGTGTATGACGTGTGGTGTGGTGTAAAACCTTTATAACCTGTGTGAGTCATGATGTCTCAATGTATCAAGGAGAGAGGATTACAACATTCAGAACGCTACATGCTGTGACACATACCCACTGTGGACACTGGAGTCTGGGTGGGGTAGTGTGCAGTGCCAGGTGTGGCAGTATAAGAGTTTCCTCCTGGGTACTGGTATCCTGGATAACCCCTGTAATTGGATAATCGACAAAATTCTACTTCTTACTGGGTTTCATTCAGAATATTCCCAAGATCACTTTAATTTCATGCATTAACAAAAGGGAACCAGTATTACACTTTTACGACAATGTAAGCGATCGTGTGTCATGTGCTGCGGACAAAGCCACGTAGACAAACGGGACAGGACAGATTTGTTAGGCAAAATGGAGCGAGTGTGTCAGAGGGTAATGAGATTTATGAGGTGCCTGGTAAACATCTTACCCTGGGTTGGGATTTGGTCCGTAAGGTGAGACGGCGGGCATGCCGGGCATATACGAAGCTGAGAGACACAAACAGACAATCTAATCAGACAACGCACGTGCTGGGACATTCTTAATCTCTCGCTCACAGACTCGTGCAAAAAACACACACTACCTCTGGTTTAGTTTCATTTTGCTCAAATATGCCCATAGTGACAAGTGGGCGCCACCTGGTGCTGAAGGAAATAATTGCATATTTTAAAGCATGGTTCAATACAGATCATACTCTGAAATACATGAGCTAATTTACTAAATATACTGTATATTTTAATATGCTTTTTCTGACACTAATGTGAAAACAAATAGAATTTTACACAGTCCTTGCACTTCAGTTGTTCCCATCTAAAGCATAAAACCGTTTACAGAAATTCACCACTGTGCCATTTTGACCAAATGTAAGATCTGTTTGCATTGTTGACTGATCAGGAAGAGACATTGCTTGAAACCATAATAACTGCCATATGTGGATCAGTCAGATCACGCGTTACTCACGGTTAGGGGGACCAGCAGCTTGGAAGGCCTGGTAGGGTGCCTGTGTTGTGGGGCGAGAGAAAACAGGAGGCTCCTCTCCAAACACCACAATCATCACCTGGATCAGGCCGTACAGGTCTGACTGGGGCTGTAACACAGCGGTGGACAAGCTTTTTTTTAAAAGTGTGAGAAATGCAGAGAAACAAATGGCTATAGTTCAAATATTTGAGAGCCACGTGTAGGCGTAAGGCCATGTGAAACCCAGATCTCAGTCAGGCTGAACACCTAAATGACCTACATAGGGTACTGCACAAGAGACACACACAGTGATGAGGAATGAGCATTTTTGTAAGGAAGGGTGGGATAAAACAAGAAACTGTCCACTCTTGAATGAGACATGTTCAACAAACTCTTCCAACAAGTAATGCAGTAGTTTAAGGGTGTGCAACTGAAGTATTACTACACTACACTGGCACTACTTTGTTAAACCCGCATTCACTAATAATGATGTGTTTTCACTTCAATTTTGTTGGGTCCAAGATAATTCGTCTCGATTTCAAGCTTTACAGAACAAAAAAATGGAATAAATCTTCAATGTTCATTGTCTAAAAGAAAACAATAACATGGTGGTGATACATATTGACTATCATCACACTTACGTGTTTCCACTCGTGTAGGTATGGCAGGTAAATTTTGCCATTGGCATCAATGTGTTTTCCGGTTTTAATCATCATGGCACTGGTAGGTTTGACAAAACATATGGGGGGGTTGTAGGGGTATGTGTCCAGCAGCCACAAACACACTGGGATGTTGTAGATATTGCCTACAGGAAACATACACATTTTATGAGATAAGTCACGCTATAATCTTTGTCCTTTTTTGCCAGCAAATCAGACAACACAGACTCAGACTGCCCCACTAGAGTGTCTACGAGCAATTCACAGAATCTCTAATAGCTGCAAGGGAAGTGCTGAACTGGTGAAGTTGAACTTAGATCTCCATTTGTAGTGGGAAACAAAAAGAACGTTGACCTTTAAACATCAGTAAAGCCTCATATTGTGACAAGATTTTCAAAAATAATTAAATGTACGATTTCTGACAAAATCTATGTGGTAAAAATTAATATTCCTTTGCAGAAAACAAATTAACTACTCCTGCTATCAATAATATTAATAATTCTAGGTGTGTGACAAATACCACAATATGTGCAATGACACTACACCAACAACAACAGTTATTACTACACTGTTGTGAAGCCACGATGTAGTAGCAGCTTCTCTGGAGAAAGAAAGAGAAACACTCTTTACCTCTGTAGCTCACTGGAACGGTTCCTGTCAAACTCATCAGGTCCCGTGTGGAGCCATCATTGAACACTAAGATACAAGGAAAACCATGAATAGAACCATAGCAATGTACATTTTATAACCACACTGTCAAAAATCAGGAGATAATTATTGAACTTACCATAGCCGTCCATAACTGGCTTCAAGTCCTTATACTGAATGATGACGTTTGTTATCTCTCGTACCGTCAGGTCTCTGTATTTGTATTGCTGAACAATGAAGAGAAGACAAATGACATGTTAGAGACACTTTGTTGACATTATTACAAACGGTTACCATCATAAAACAGGACTGGAACCATAACCTACATTTGTTATTTTTCCTAATGCTGTAAATGTGTATTTATATCAGCAACATATGTATACACAAGAGTAAAAACGTAACCAAATTCTTCTTTTTCCAGCAGTGAGGTTCAACATGTTTTGAATATAAACGAATATTTATTTGTTCACTGTTACTACTAATGAGAATAATTAAAATGAACAGTTTGGCAGTGTTTGCCAAACAGATATACTGAAAAATGAAAAACAAACTCAAGGTTTTTTCGACGGCTTAAAGCTGTATAATGTTGATGCAATGACAAAAATGAAATGTTAAACTTAATCATATCGTCAGACACCAATAGTATGTTATTGCCTATCCCAGGAAATGTCAGACTGCTAGCTAACGTGTCATGTCAGACTCGGTAACGTTAGAGGGTTCACAGGTAGCCTCGGTGTAAAACTAGCATGGATACCTTTAACATTTTCTTCAGGGCCCCTTCGTTGACAACCGCCATGGTTTCAGAGATTGATTAGATCGATCGTGAGGCGGACTTATCAAAGCGAATAGCTGACGTTTAAAGCCAGTTCAGTGATAGTCGACGCAAGCTGTCGCTAACGCTAGCTAGCAGGACTTCAGTTAGATGCTAAGCTAACGTTAGCCCAGGTTAGGGCCTAACCAGAAGTAAACCACGGCTTCCGTTTCTGCGGGTAAACCTTCAAGGAGACGGAACTAAATTCTCTCAATACACAAATATTGGATTATTTTATAGAAAATAGACGAAAGAGGTGAAAAAACAAGAGGACGAAAGCAAAAAATAGATATGCTCCGAGCGTCAACAGAGACAACTTCCGGTCTTCCACCTGACTGTTTCCGATCCGGAGGTGACGCCACCCACCAAGCAACCAATCAAAACAGAAAGCAAGAAAGCAAGAAAGCAAGAAAGCAAGAAAGCAAGAAAGCAAGAAAGCAAGAAAGCAAGAAAGCAAGAAAGCAAGAAAGCAAGAAAGAAAACTCGACAGAGAACATTTATATTCAGAAATAACTGTGTGACAATTTCTTTTAGCAATCCAGCATCAGGCGGACAAAGTTTACTTG
>OMOW01106187.1:0-13686 GCA_900312555.1 Lamprogrammus exutus
CAGGCTGCTTCACCCCAAGTGTGTGAAGGAGAGATACCGCAGGTCCTTCCTACCTGCAGCTGTCAGACTCCATAACCAGCACTGCTCCCAGCAGACCACACACACCTGAACTGCTCTTCCTTAATGTGCAATATATCCTTCAATTCTGGATTGTGCAATATATTAGTTCACTTATCTACCTCAGGCCTAGTAGTTGTTTGTTTTGGGGGGTTTTTCTGCCTTGTTTATATTGTAAATAGTGTTAATAGTGTGCTGCTTTTTTGCCGAAAGTTTATTTATTATCTTTTTGGGACTGCGTACTTGTCTATCCACTTTGCTGCTGTACACTGGAAATTTCCCCATCGTGGGACAAATAAAGGCTTATCTTATCTTATCTTACCACATAATGCACTCCATGCAGATCATTCAGTGCAGTAATACCTCTAATTTCATTGCAGATGCTCGTCAAGAGTGGATGGATATGTTTTTTTTATTTTAAAATCTCAGAAAGTCAGTGTTTGGTGAGGTTATTTCCATGATTATGTATAAATCCAGAGTTCAGTGGAAAAACCACTCACTAGTGTTTACTGTTGTGATAATAAACATTAACATTACTGCTTGGCCCCTCCCTTGGCTACCAATATTAGGGTGATCATTTTTACTTGCTGTCTCAACCGACTTTATTTCAGTGTTTTGTCAACTTAGACCATGTTTGTGGTAAATTCAATACTTTGGGATAAAACCATTCCTATTATCAGTACTATCTTTGTATGCCTCTGCTGGCTTGTGCCCGTTGTATTTGTGGTGAGACTGCACATTGGAGTTTCAGTGTGCAATTCTGTATAATACATTTACACAAGCACACTGAAATCTATCTTGTGTAACATGTGACCGCTACTGTGCTTAATTTGTGATTCCGGACACATGTTGGTGTAACAACTGCATCCATGTTCAGTTCATACATTTGCTTTCTTTATACAAAAAAGTATACAGTTAGCACAGTCGTGTACATTAGAAACTTATTTATACAATGCACAGAAGAGCTGATCGTACCATATGAAGCATAGGAGAGGATCTGTAAGTTTTGCTTGCAAATTATAGCACACTTGCCTAATACACAAAAATGAAATGTTTCATACAGCTCGTTTCAGTCAACATACCATGGCATTAATTTTTAATTTAACTGTTTTAATAACTTTCAAGCATTTAACAATCACCCACTCATCATTGACCCACGCAATGCATGCACCAATCTGAGAAATGAATTAATGAAATGTGTCTGGCTGGTACAATGAAGAATAGAACTTTTTTTTCGCTCAGTCATCGTGCTTCAGCTTTCTGATCTTTCCCTTGTGGCGGTCAATCTCCCGCTGCAAACGTTCAATCTCCTTTTTGTGGTGATCAATTTCCTCCTGGTGGTGTAGCTTCAATGCAGCCAGCTGCTCCTGCTCCTTACGCCTTATTCACAAATGGTCAGAGAAAGAAAGGGAGAAGAAGTGAAGGACATTAAGGGAAGATCACAAGGGGGAAGAGGACATATGGAGACATGAGATTGTGGTTAATGATGAATAATTGAAATGGACAATTATTTTGCCAGGGTTTAAGTAACACTAAGTTCATTAGTCAGCATTCAACATTTTGGCAACTATGGAGTCTATTTTCATTTTTTTCATGGTTAACAAATTCCTTTGAATGATATTTTCTGTGACTGAACTGTTCAATTATATTTTCCATGAATGCTATTTATGGTTGAAATGGTTTGTTTAGGAGTTGTCTACTCGGCCAGCTACTTGTTTGGGGGGGAAATACCACATTATTTTTCTTTCCTAAAAATGAGATTGATTGAAAATAGTGGTATCTGGCTTTTAAAAACCCACCATGATGTAACGGTAGCATAGACCTAAAAATGCAGTAACTGTCCCCAATGCAGGTTGTGCTTCAGTCTGTTGGTTGCTGTACTGTAAGGAAATACATACTTGAAGTACATTTCCTCTTCAGCGGCCTGTCTCTTCCCCATGGCTCCACCTGCCTCTCTGATGGACCCTCCACCTCCACCACCTTTTCCTGCACCTTTACCCAGCTCGCCCAGCTAAAAACATGATGGGAAATAGTTTGTGCATGGAGTAGATTCAGCAACACATATGACCTTTCTTGTGAATGCCTTATAGATGCTTCAAATACAGTTCCATTTCGTTCATGGACTTTGTTGTCAAGACTTGGACATGTTGCATTCATGTTGATATGACAGCAGAAACTCTTATCAGTGGAGACCGTGTGGAAACCCGCCTGTTCTCAAGGTCAAGATACAATTATTTCACAAAGGTTTGTTTGTAGCGGTGATACCTGGAACAGACCAGAAGTTGTTCTACAAAGCGGCTCAGAAGCTATTCATTCAAATGGCTGCATTTTTCTCTGAATAACAGGTGTATGAGACGTGGCTCTTTCATCTACACAGTATTGTAAATTATCTAGATGAACCCATACAAAATGCTCTGACATATAATCATGTCACTATGTCATACATACATTTGTCCTGCACGTTTTGAGGCAGTCATTATTCGAATTGATTTTAAATGGCATTCCACATCACCACAGTTAGAAATAAGCCTAATTTTAATAATGTAATTAAAAGTCGGGGTCCAATTTACCTGGTCGGATGACATTCTCAGTTGTGAAGAGATAAAACTCCTAATATTAGGCCTTAAAAACCTCGCCATGTTTGACAAAACAACGATGACAGTGACGCTTGCCCTTGTCCACAAAAATATACGACAGGACGGCACCACTTCCTACAGCGTGGTGACCAAATGCGCGTCACGTTGGTTTTAAACGAAGGAAAATCAGATATTTAATATTAATTTATTTTTGTATATTTCAATTTTAGGGGGGATTTACACCGAGTGATTAACGAGAAATTATATGCTTTTTACGGGAATAAAAAAAGCATAGAATTCCCCTTTGTTTGCGTAATGGTACAGTCTCAAAATGGACAACGTGACGACGCGCGTGCTGCCTTCAGTTAATTCCATATGTAAAAATCGAAGATGAGCTAGATTTTTTTAAACTAGTTCATCTTTGGCTCTTACATATGGAATAGTAACGTAATAAGTATGACACCATTGTTGTAACGTGTTCGTTTGGATGACATCACTGTTGAAACTTTGCTGGTCTGGTGACATCAGTATTGTCTATATAAATAAACTTTAGGGTCAGACACGGTGGTAAGCAACACAGTAGGTGTAATTTTGTGTTTTATAATTTAACATTTAAAGGAAAGTTACCTAGTCTCGTCTTGCGCGTGACAACCAAGAGGTGACACATCCATGCTGAAGAGGAAGTGCCGTTATACCAGACTTTTACATTGTTACATTGATTTTCTTTTGGTTCCAGGCTATTTGACGTTATAATTTTAATAACATATGAAAAAGAATATACAAACTATGATTAATGCAAGACATTATAGTAGCTAATGGACACAAGTAACGAATTAACACACTTAATTTCACTGCTCCATGCCAGGACACTATTGTTGTGAATAATGGCTCACTGGCACTTTAATGGAAGTGAGCTATAATTTGTCATTACTGACACCTGTGGAGTTAAAATAAGTCAAAATATCTACCTTTTGCTGCTAGTAATAAAATAAATCAATCATATTGATACATATAATCTTACCAGTGGTTTGCCTAATCACAATCATTGTGGTGTGGAATGAAACCCCGAATGTCAAAAGACACTCTAAAGTGAGATGGTGCCATGAACTTAACCACCAATTCAAATACAATAAGGCAAAACAAAACCCAACCAGTGTGAGAGATGCTTTGAAGGATTTTATTCAATGCTGCAAAGAAAGTATACGCTCCCTTCTTTTAACACTGGCCTATGTGGTAACGGGACACCCCTTGACCCTGTGGCCCTGATAAATTCCTTGCTTGCCAGGCAACTCTGGGCTCACACTGGCCCAAAAAACAAGAGAAGAATCTAACCTCATATCAACATAAAATTTCACACCACATTCAACATTTTCCACGATTCACTTCAGACATCACTGAGCTTTTCATCAAAGTTACATATGTACAAGTACGGTTGGAACCTTTTGTACAAGCAAGTGCATTAAAAAAAGGAAAACAAGACTCCCCCTCAATGCATATAAAAATCAAATTCACAAATCGAACCTAAATTCAAATGAAAGTTTCTGCACGGTTCTGTACATGATATCCATCGTCAAAAGAAGTTGCAGGTAATAAGAGGCACTCAAATTTTCATAAATCTACATAGTTTCATCTATCAAACTCGGGATTGTGAATACACTCGAGCTCGAGTTTACCTGGAGTTATTGACAAACAAGCAACAGTTGCACTTGGGGACAACTCAAATTCGGGCCTGTGTATTTGCAAAAGCATTGTGATTACATAAAACTAATAAAATCCCTAATAAATTGATAAGATGTTGCTCAATAAACTCATGCTCAATAATTGGAAACCATGTCCTCACCATCACAACAGGAACTTGTGGAGTTCTGCGAGTAAGAGCTCGGGTTTGGTAAATGTCGAATTGTCACGGTAAATTTTTCTTTCTTTGAACCAAACAAAGGATGCAGTTACAATCATACAGAAATAATTCCAAAAATGTAATCAGGTCAACCTGTGTGAGCAAAATGTGACCTGTGCTTTGATATCAACTTTTGTAAACACACATTGCCCCGATGTATTGCTCTCAACAAGTGCATATATGAGGTTTCCCTACAGGAGCGGAGACTTCAGTTCAGGCATTGGATTTTATAGGCTGGCTTGTGCTGATCCGTTTTGGTTTTGTTCTAAGCAAAGGGTGCAGCAACTGTGGTCAATTGATGAAACAACTAAAACAAGATAAAACATGAAGGGGGAACAGAAAAGTAGAAGGAGGCCAGGGAGCATCACGGGGCCAGGAGCGGTCTGCGAAGGCCTTCCAGAGGAGGCTGCTGTCGCCGCCGCTGCCCCCCCCTCCAGGCCCGTCAGTCCTGCTTGATGTTGCCCAGGGCTCTGAGGCGTTCCAGCAGGGGAGGATGGGAATAGTGCCACATGGAGAACAACCAGTCGGCCACTGGGAAGCCCAAGTTGTCCTTGTTGAGCTTGATGAGAGCAGAGTAGAGCTCTGAGGCTTTGCCCATGCCGCGTGCAAAGGCATCTGCCTGGAACTCGAACCTGCGACTCAGGACCGTCAGACAGAAGGACAAGAGCTGCAAAGACAAAAGTTAAGTTAAGTTAAGCTCTTAGCACTGTCACGATGTTTATCCGAAGAATCCCCAGGGTTACCTCATTGTACGGGGAGAAGATGAACTGGAAGATGATCATCAAGCCTATTAACGTGGGCTGGCTGTCAGTGAAGCCAAAAGCTACAAACAGCTCCTTGCGTCCAATCAGAACAGCGAACAGGGAGAAGCACAGGAAGGAGTTCATCTGCAGGAAATTCATTGGCATGTTAATTTACATGTAGTAATATACATATATGCAAATCCATTTGATCAAACGTTTCAATGGGTAATCAAATACATTCACCCAGGGCGATTGGTTGCCTTGGTTTGGTACTCATTCAGAGATTTTAAAAGGGAGAAAATGATGAAAACCACACCTGACTGATGATGATATTCTTGACAGTGTGGCCAAGCTTCCAGTGGCCGAGCTCATGGCCCAGAACAGCAAGAATCTCCGGGTTGTTGCAGCCTTGTTTCTTCTGTACAAATATTTGAGGGAAAAGTAACATTTCTTTACAGAGAGAGAATACCAAATAAAAAGAATAGCTCTGGCCATTCATAGCCTACATTAGCCACTGTGAGCAGGAGTCTGTGCAACATCAAACATGTCCATTATCAGCTGTGTACCTCTGACGTATCCTTGAGCCAGACACTAAAGCCTCTCTGGCTCAGTCAGTAGAAGTTGCTCGGACAACAACATCTGCTTAGTGCCCAAATAGGTTCAGACAGCAAAAATAAATGTTTACTGCTAAAGCATCATCCAGTGTATTCGGCTAGTGGTCTTCAAGGTAAGCAGATGATGTGTACTACCCTGCTTTAAACTTAATACTAAGACATTTATCAGGATTCTCACACTCAAGATTTTACCTTGAGAGTATAAAGATTATAACTGACTTCCAATGAGCTTTTGGGCAAATTTCATGGATAAAACTTGAAAAATTCTACCGACATTAAGATTAGACACCATGAAGGCCTCTTCCTCATAATCTTGTCATGAAATGAAGTGTTGATTGATCAAATTTCCAAACAATCAATAACATTAGGGTAAACTTTCATTTTGGAAAACATCTTAAATGCTTTGATGATTTTTCACCTCCATCCCTGTGTTTGGGTAGTTGTTCTGACCTGTAACTACCTCGTCACAGCCTGAATAAATGTCTGAATGAATGATTTTGCTTTGCTACCTTGGGCTTGGCTTTTGACTCGCTGGGCGCGTCGTCGCTCTCCGCCTGCTCAGGCTGCGGCTCTCCAGACGCATTCAGAGGGGAGTAGTCTTCCAGCAGAGTGTCAAACAGCACAATGCGCTTGTTTTTGAAGAACCCGTAGAAGTACGCGTTGCTGTGCGACGAACGCTTGGACCCTGGAAAAATGGAAACGTTTTGAAACAATAAAAGAATGTTCCATCCCCAAAATATACAACCAAGCTATTGGGAGAGATCATTGTTCCTGCTTTACCTTCTACTACATAAACCTTAGTGAGCGGGAAGCTTATACTCTTGGCCATCGCCTCAATCTCTGTCTTCAGCTCTCCTTCTGGCAACGGAGTGAATTTGTCAAACAGGGGAGCAATGTAGTCAGCATAGATGGTGACAAGAACCTGAGAGCAAAAGAGAGAAGCATCATGAGTTATTCCCTCATTACCAACTGCACATTTACATTTACAAGGTCTCTCCTGGTTCAGTTGTCATACATCAAAGCTGACAGGGTGACGGCGGCACTAACCAGAGAGACGGCCAAGGTGAAGAGCCAGGCATAGATGAAAAAGTAGTCTCCACCGATCTTGATGATGTACAGAAGCAGTGAGGTCACAGGAAGCAGGATACACTGGGTCACGGCAAACTTCTTAACAGCATCCTTCAGGAAGAACCCCACCGTCTAGGAGAAAGACCAGGATATGAGGAAGAGTCAAATGAAGCAGAGGAGATCTGTCGGGATATGTGTGACGTTGTGGGTTACTGTGGGTTCTGACACGGCACCTCTGTTCAGCCGGCATACCTGCTGATTAAAGCCGTGTTTCTCCTCGATGACAAACGTGTTGTACAAACTCCAGGGCAGTCCAGTTATGGCACTGAACAAGGTGGCGAGCGTCAGAAACGCGAGGGACTGAGAGATCTCGTACTCGGGGCCAAACCCAAAGCGAGCCGTCACAGAACCAGCAGCATCCCACAGAAACGGGATTCCACCCAAGAGCAGGATCAGCTACAAAGGGAACAAAAGTTCACATATCAGCCGTAGCCTTCAAGTCAAGAATCAGCTGAATAATGCAACTTTCACTCATACTACCCAGGAATATATCCCCTGATTTGATCTAAATCTTTGGAAAAAATAATAGTTTAATTACATCCGAGTTGGTCCAATACTCTGGAACAGGACTTTAACAAAAGACGTACAGTAGATCACCTTAAGGGTTGATTTACAAGGTACTTAAAAGAGCTGTT
Source organism: Lamprogrammus exutus (assembly GCA_900312555.1). NCBI lineage: Eukaryota > Metazoa > Chordata > Actinopteri > Ophidiiformes > Ophidiidae > Lamprogrammus > Lamprogrammus exutus. The sequence continues at coordinate 7,651 of OMOW01106187.1, forward strand.
CTTCCCTCTAACCACTGGGAGGATATTTTCATTGGTAATTTCAGGTTTTCTTGTTTGTATGTCTCCCTATCTTTATATATCATCTTATCTCTCTCTTTCCTTCTGTTTCTGTCATTTCCTTCTGTAGAACACTTTGCAACTGTCGCACTCAGTGATGTGAAATGATGCAAGCAGAAAATGTGTTGAGAAATCATCTCCGTGTTATAATCTAATGGTTGTCTCACCGTTCCTTCGGTCTCAGAATAGAGTCCAGACCAAAAGCTGAAGGTACTTTTATCCAGCTGGTAAAGACGCGACTTCTCAAACGTTTCAGAGTCGATGATCTTCCCGAGCTCCAGTGGCACATGTGTGGTTGACCTGTATATCCTTCTCTGTAGCATGGAGAGAATTTGAATATCTGTAAAATCTCAGATCATTTATATCATAACATCCAATATTGAGAGACATGTGATCTCTGCTGTCACTCTAAGCTACAATAACTACATAAATCTGTCATGCTGGGCTACAATAAAACATAATGTGCAAAAATCAGAATATTTATTCTGTCCAGATTTCTGATCAGAGTGAATTTATTTAAGCCATCTGTCAAATTTGATAAAAATTCACAATTAAAAGACTTGTCCATCAACAATCACACGTTTTAGAAAAGCATCCTTGTTTGATGGTTTGTTCCCCTTGACAATAACTTCAAAGTTTGAGTCATACATTATGTACTGATGATTGTCTTACCTGTCTGTAAGCAAGGTACGCCTCCCATAAATACACTGTCCATGAAAATCCCAACACGGCATAAAATATGAGTTTTTCTATCGGGAGATCAAGTAGAGTTGCAACCATCTTTACCGTTTTAGGTCCGTGTTGGCGCTGAGATGACTACCTTAGTAAGCTAACGCTAGCTGGCCGGACGGGTAGGTGAACGCTAGAAGCTGCTATTCTTCCGCTCTACACACTAACAGACGTTAATTTCAGTTGAATAAAAGTAAAAATATTTCCACTTTAAATCAACATATACTAACTAATAAAGCTGACTTGGCAACATTCACGCCCAGATTCCATGCTCGAGTAAAGGCTTTTTGGCTAATATTCCATTCATGCGAGCTTGTCCATGAGGTGCGGCAGCACATTTCGTCCCTACTGAAACATCTACTCGGCTTTCAGTTCCGCAGCTGGCTCAATTTTGTGCGGTGTGATTCACGCCCAATACGTGAATCACACTTTATTAAGTTTATTGAAGTGATAGCTATGTGTTTAAAGTTAAGTTTTGTCGTATCTTTGCCTCTGAAGGTTTAGCAGCAGATTATAGCCAACGCTGAAGTTACAGAGTATTGACAGGAAAGTGAAAGCAATATGGGAGAAAATGAAATCGACTCAAGGGATAATATTAATTATATTAATTGTTTTAAAGGTCACAATGAAACATTTATTTTTAATTGTTTGCTTTCTTAAACCCAAAACAAATTGCTTTGACAAAAATGTATCTTCAGTGGTGCCCTCATTGTGTAGCCGTAAGCTTAAATAACATTTTACCCACTGTAACTACATGGACACACCACCATCTGCTTAACTGGACAAAACACAAGCAGCCATTTTGACTTGAACTTGACAAAGGAAAAAACAAATACACAAATCCAAAATTAAAGTTTTATGTGTATTTTTTTTTAATTTACATTTATTTTCATTAGAAAGTGTTACATACTTCCTTGCCAACATCTGCCCACTGCATCCAAACACAGACTGGATATAAACTGAGGTGAAAAATAACAAAACTTAGATCTTTGCAGTGAATAAATGTTTTTCAGTCACATTTCACAAAAGTGAAGGCCTTGTAACACTACTGACCATTTCTAACGATCTGAGATCCTGTAAATTTATCACAATGAACTATATACATCTGTGAGATCATGATTTAACAGAATTGGTGTAATCTGAATTCATGACAATGAAATTAACTTGCATCTGAAAAGCACAAATTAAGCTTTTTCATAGCTAAATTCTAGACCTTATCAGTTTGGCAATTCATAAAACTTCAAACAACAGAAACTTCATACTAAAATTTTGGGAGGAAAATAAATACTGATACACCGTGTGATGTGTTAGCCATGTTAAAAAGGGTTTTGATACACTAACTTCCAAGAAGCAGTTTGCCTTTGCTCGTGTCTGATGGAAAGAGGTCAGGCAGGGTGGTGGTGCATACGGGTCTCTCCAGAACCACCACAGGTCTGAGGTACTGAAGCTGCTTAATGGCCAGGTCCCCACAGCCAGCCAGGGCTTTATCTAAGATGGACTTCAAGTTTTGGACTGCTGCGAAGTCCCCAGTCTTAGCAAGGGGCTTCAGCAGTGGGGAATGAGTACGTCTGTTGCGGGTGTGCGAGATTCCCAGCTGGTTGTTCTCCTTGACAGAACAACTGCGCCTGAAAGTATCTCGCCTTTTGACTGGCGTCATGTCTTTATCTTTCGGTGTGGTATCTTGTATAAACTTCAGAAATGAGGATTCAAAGCCCATTGGTTTGTAAGTAGCAATGTCAAAAGTGCGTGGAGACAGGCTACAGGGCTGCGTGTCTTTCAAGTTTGACGGTTGCTCTGACAACTCATTTTTACGTTTCAGTGGCTGGCGAACGGGCACGGTGGGCAATGCCGCTGACCCGTTCATTATTTTACTACCATCCTTGCTGCTTGCTGTGTCTTGGAAGCCCTCATCGATCCTAAAGCGCAGCGAGGACGGTGGCGAGAGATCGACAGTGACGGGACGAAGAAGAGCTTTGTGTTGTATGTTTTGCGAGCTTAGCTTTTCCTCCTGCTTGAGACTGTTCTGTGTTGCCATGGGCTGCTCCTCCGTGTTCCTGTCGGCGCTTGCTTCACCGTAGAGCACATCGTCCGCACCAAGGAGAACGCTGTTTCGCTCAACAGGTGGCACTTCCTCCTTGTCGTCCTCTGGAAATGCCATTGGATCGTGATTATCCTCCTGCGTTTCTTGTTTGACGGAGTGCAGGCTCATGGGCGTGGACTGTCCCTCAGTGTTTTCTGGCTCCGCCTGATACTCCATTTTGCGAACACCATTGGGTGTACATGCAACAGTTGGCCTGGCTGACTTCCTCTGAATTAGTTCCTCGAGCTGCTCTGCATTAAAAACAAGCTTATCTTCATTCTTTACAAAGTCCTCATGACTCATACTGTGAACGTTGATGTAGTGACGTTGCATACTCTTCATGTATCGGACCACGGAATCACAGTCCTGAACCATGCATGGGTATCCCACACGCAGACAACGGTCTTGGCACATTTGTAATGCTTCTTCGTGAGATCTGAACACAAAACTGTCAAACTGATTTTTGTCCTCCTTACTATCCGACACGTTGTTTTCTTCTGGAGCCGCCGCGCTCATTTCCTCAGACTGGGCGGCCTCATCAGGCTTGGGATCCCCGGGCTGTGTGGTGGGTGAATCGGGTTCATCTTTTTGTGGACTCTGTGCAGGGACAATAAGCTTCTTTTGGCAACCACTTACTGAATTTTTGTGAGTGCTCTGTAGACGTAACACCAGTGAATCATAATATTCATAATGACAATAAAGAATATGTTTTTTAAGAGCATTAGGTTGGCTAAACACTCGAGTGCATCCCTCATATTTGCACTGTATTAGTTCTGGGGGTTGAGAGTGAATTTCGCGTGTGTGTCGGACCAAGCTGCTTTTCAGGTGGTAAGAGGCGCTGCAGTTGGCAAAGTGACACTTGTACTGAGGCTGGGGCTCATCCGAGTGTGAAACGGGCCTTTTCTTAGCAGGCTCTTTTCTGACTTCTGAGTTCTGATACGTGTCAACGTCTTTTTCCAACAAGAGTTGAGAGCGATTGTAATGATGGACCAACTGCAGGTGGCGCACGAGGCCTCCCTGGGTGGAGAAAGCAGCATCGCAGTCTTTCGCTACACAATGGAAGGGGTTACTGAATTTATCTAATATATAGCACAGATTACTTTTGGCCACCAAACGTCTTGGAGTTCTGCCCTGATGTGCAGTCCCATTCTCAGCCTCTCCCTTTTGCTCGTCGCCTTCCTTTTTACTCTCCGCCTCATCTTCTGCTTCCTCTTCAGAGGGAGAATGATTGTCAAAGTTTTTTTCTTTTTTGTTAATCGTCATTCGCTCAGATTTTTCCCAGACTTTCTTTGTTGCTGTTGGTGTGTGGTTGGTCAAGGATTGAGATGTATGCTTTGTGGGCTCCGTGGCTTTGCTGCCTTTATGCTGGACAGAGGTACAGCTTATTTTTTCCACCAATGCCTTGCTGAGTTTATGCATGTGGATATAATGGATCTTCAGCCCACTCTTTTCTCTGTGACTCTTGGAACAGAGCTGGCACACATAAGGCTTAAAGGATGTTGTTTTCAAAGAAGTTAACCTTTTGGCCTGTTCAATGGTGCGGCCATGTTTGGTGTTATAGTGGCGCAATAAGCTGTAACTCTGTGCAGTCCTAAAACCACAACTCTTTATCGTACAGATATATGGCTTAGCAGTGGCCAATGACTCATCGCTGCCCGGTTCAGCAGTTACAGGTGGTTCGTCAGGTTTGACTTTAATCGTTTCTTCAGTTTGCTGCGCAGGTCTCTTCTGAAGCAATACAACAGGCGGCTTTGCCAGGATTGCTTGGTGAAGGGACGTTTGTGATGTATGAGGCTCTGGGGTGGACTGAGGAGGCTCACTCGGTTCACTTTCAGAGCAGCAATTCAGGTCAAGTTTGCTGAGTCCAATAAGAATTTCTTTCAGAACATCGTTTTTTGCAACGCTTGAAGAGTTTATCTCGTCGTGTTTGAGATGTGGGGGCGCGTTGCTCTCATTCCCAGCCTCATTCATTGGAAGTGGAGTTGCATTCTCAGTTTCCCCCTTTTCCTCACTGTTTGCTTCAGTTTCTATGTTTGGCCCATTGGAGTTTGAGCCCCGCTCTTTGTCGTGTTTGAATTCTTTGTTCTCCAACTTCAGGTGCTCTCTGTGCGCACATTTCAGATGTCTCTGAACATCTCGAGCTCTGGAAAACGTCATGCCACACTTCTCAAAACCACAGGTGAACTTACTACCATCAAAACACACAGCTACCAAGGTCATTGTTCCCTTGGGCTCTTTACAGCCTGCTGACTGCAATGAAGAAGAACAACTGACTGATGAAGACGTTAGGTCATCAACACTTACGTTCTCCTCAGACCCAGTCTTTATATCATCTGACTTCTTAAAGCATGCTGCCTCCTCTGTAATAATCTTAAAACGTTTTCGTTTAGACTTCCTCTGAGCCTCAAAGTCTTCTTCCGAGAAGGTAATATTATGCGTGGATAAATGTTGCACAAATTCCTTTTTGGATAAATAGAACTTTCTACATCCTGGGCTTGAGCAGGTAAATGCAGCGTCTCTAAAATGTTGTGCTTCGTGGTGATACATCTGTCCCAAGTCAGAGTAGGTGATGTAACAGCCGTTGAGCTCACACTGGTAGTTGAGCTGATAGCCGTGGGTCTGTTTGTGTGTGACCAGTTCATTGGAAGAACTGAACTGAGCACCACAACCCATGACCATACATGTGTACGGCTGATCGCCATAGTGAACTCTGCGATGCTTGCGGTGATGGTAGGCAGACACAAAATGACGTCTACAAAAAGCACACTTCTCCCGCTTGTCTCTCATCTCATGAAAATGTTTTACGTTCTCGTCACCTTTGTGCTCGGACTTTAAGTGGACATACAAGTACTTGGAATGTTTAAAGGTCTTTGTACATCCAGTTCCTGGACACGGGTACACATCTCTGTTCTGCAGACTGAAGTGATGTTCAATGTAATCGAAAGTTACGTGCTCGTCATCTTCCACGTGCTTCGCTTTGACTGATTTGGCTTGCTGCACAATGTGGTGCAACACGTCTGGATCATGGGTGGATTTGTAATACAGCATTAAGGACGGGTCAACAGTGATCTCACCCGGCTCAATGTCCTCATCCTCATCCATATCTTTCTGCAAGTCCTTTTTCTTTTCATAGTCTATGGAAAGAAAAAGGACTTGCAGAAAGACATGGT
>OMOW01106194.1:0-11251 GCA_900312555.1 Lamprogrammus exutus
GAGATCTACACTCTTTCCCTACACGACGCTCTTCCGATCTATCTTATGTGTTTTATAAATGCTGTGTTTTTTCTAATTCTCAATTGTACAGTAGTTATTTAATATTGTAAAATTAAACAATTGTATCTTTAACACTGCATGTACTCTTCATTTCACCCTGGGACTCGCCGTCATCCAGCATACTTGCTGCCCCTCTTCAAGACAAACTATCGTAGTTGCTGTCTCTGTGTAAGGTTAGGGTGACATGTGCATTCAGTGGAAAATTGTAATGTGGAAACGGCAATAAGCAAAAGAGAAATCAAATGTCAGATTTAGTGGCATAAGATATGAAATGGAACATCACTGGAAGGCATACAATATACATAGGTATTGCACAGTGGAGCAGACTACAGCTTATGTATGTTTTTTAATATATACAGTATGATAAACATTGTGCTGATTTGTTGTCCAGGGAAGCAGACTGTGGCGTGACCAATAAGCGGCGATGAGTCCCGGGCTAACTGTTCATAAGTCAGGTGACTTGTGGGGGAAAACTGTGACGCTGTCTGCATGTTTTTGTGCGCAGAGGGCTGAAGTACAAATATGTGGTGTCCGGGATGTGAGGGGTCAGCAGTAATGTTCGATGTGGGGGGTTTGGGAGGTCTTTAAGGAGAATAAATTAAGCTGAATGTCAAATTAAAGAGAGTATGACATTCTTTAAATTCCACTTGATGACTGCAAAAAAGAGAGGTAGTCTGGACACTGAGATATTAATTAATTAAGGCAAACTTTCACCCAGTAAACTCTTCATCAGGAAAATACACAGGAAGTGACATAGTGGGCCATATCTACCCCGTTAACACAACTCCACCCAGATTTAGTGAATCACATGATACCAAGAAAGCTAAATATATGTCAGGAAATATAAATAATGAAATTCAGACATATATAACCTGTGTATTTGCCTGATGAAGACCTTACTGGTTGAAACGTTGCCTTAATATACTTCAGAAACTCAGCACTTCCTCTTTTTTTTGCTGCTTTGAGCTGTTTGTCCAGCACCTGATCCAGACTTGGGTTGTCTTTTGGTTGCATCAAAGTGATGATTGCCGTCACACAGAACATAACATATTGTCATTTGATTGCCAAAAATATTGAATTCAGAGACACCATATTCACAATCTCAGGGTCTCCCCCTTGGGTCTCAGAAGAGGAATATAGGAAAATAAAGACCATTTAATGTAACAGTTGGTGTTATTGTTGTGAGTAGAGGCAAATGTCTTATAAAGCAGAAGGTAAACAGTTGCTTGTGTTTCCAGACATGAAAAGTGAACCATTAATCCCTGAGATATTATTATTGCCTCACCTCTCTCTAAATAAACTCATAAAAGTTTGCCACAATTTCCAGAAATTCACAACATTGTCTCCACATCACACGAACATGACATAAAAGTGAAAAGAAATAATGTTAGGATAATGTAACAGATTTATTAGTAAATGCAGTAGATTTAATTGATTTTAACTAACCACTTCAGTTTCCCCAAAAGCAATGATTATCTGCACATTTATTGTCAAAATGAAAAGCTGTGCCGAATTGCCTCATGAGCAGGAAACCTTTCATTTAGATTAAAGCCCAAAACAACGAATGGAACGGTCCCTGACTCTCTCCATACAAAGACACGGTGAGGTCAGAGGTCAGGAGCCTCAGTGACACTTCAGTGGGACAGATCACGAGACTCTGCTTGTGTGATGAGCACGTGTCTTCTTTTATTGTTTGAGCAGCTTCACCAATATAGTGCCCAGGAATTTGACCGGCGTGGTCCTCGGATTACCCGCAGGTTGGATGAATGTGGCGGCGTGGAAATAGCTGTAAGGTTTAAAACCAGATAGATGACTGACACATGTGGAGGGCTTGGGTGTCTAAATGTCACTGGTCACGTTGTGTTCTCTGAAACTTTTGAGCCATATAAATAACTCTCTTGCCCTTCTCCCTCCTCTTTGTAAAAACAAGAGCACCACTTGACCAGTTGCCAAAGGCTCCCTATTTTGTAAGGATGATATGATAATTCCCTCCCTTTATCCTCTGCTCGGCCAATGGCGTCTCTGCGCTAATGTAAACGCCCAGTTACGTCATGTTGCGTACAAGAAGCGGAGACAGGGAGGAGTCCAGGACCAATGGGAGTAAAGCTCAAGCTATGTACACCCTGTCAGTCAAGTGATAGAGTACCAACCTAACCAATGAGAGTCGCCGAGGTTTACCTTAAGGCCCACGCCCCCTTTCCCCCTAGCTTTCCCGTGTATCTTCTTCTTTTGGGGGGTGGGAGTGACTGCGACAGCTGAGCCAAAGTGGCCTCCGTATATCCCTGTGCAGTTGGAGCACAAGCTTGAGGTGAGTGGACGTATTTGTTTTTGAAGAATGACTGTAATTGGGTACTTTTATTGTGGTGCGCATCAAGACGCCGTGTCCTTCCGCAGCAGGGGTGCTGTAGGTGCCGGTTGTCACGTTCGCATGCAACTCCAACAAGACTCGAGCACTGATGAGGAACATGCACCAAACAACAACACACAAGCACTCACACAAAAACTCACACTCACACACACCGGAACGCTTTGTACCTTGGCGGTTTTATGATGGTGACCTGCCTGTGTGTCGCCTTGGTGTTGTTCCACTGCTTGGTGGGCGTGCAGTGCGTCGCCTCCATAGTCAGAATTGGGACTTGAGGATGGTTTTAGGTTTGCATCCCAAGTGAATTAATGTGTAGGGAAAACATTTAGACATTGGATTTTACCAAATAAAAAAATCTATCGCTGCACACACATCTGTTTGTATGACAAGTTATGACGTGATGATGATGACGATGATGATGGTGGAGATCTTATACGCATATAGTTGTCAGTTTTTCATTTTAAAGCATTCATTAAGTGGTACCCTAACCAGGTTTTTTTCAGAATGATTTCGAAGAAACTTCACTCCCACTTCTATAGAAGCTTAGTGTCACTTCCTCTTGGTGGCACACACAAGTTTGGTAACTGGTGATTAAGCACCATGGTTTTCTCAGGGGTTCCATGTGGCGAACAGTTGATTTCTATTTAAAGCTATCTGATCTAAATCATTTTGGGGTCCCTGAGGTGAAAAGGTTATGTTATAGGGTGGGTAATATAATAAAAAATAATAATTCATAGATGCATCATGATTCGTATTTGAAGAATTCTGCATTAATGTACAAAACCTAATAACCTGAATGTTAGAGTTGTGCTGGTTTATTTACATGCAGTGTGTGGCAGCAGGCAGGTTCATTGTAGTTGCATGTATTTGTTTGTATGTCTGTCACAGCATCAGCTTTTATTGGATTTAACTCAGACTTGGCAGGTTGTTTGGGGATAGGGTCAAGACCTTTGCTGATGAGTTGTTTTCAAATCAGTCAACGGTCATGAGGCAAGGTCAAAGTTTCAGCCCAATGGTAATGTATGGGGGATACACTGAAGGCATATATTATGGAAATGACATGAAATCGAGGTGTACAGTGTATTAGACTTTCTTTTTTTAAAAACGTTTCCTGGTGATATTTATTAAATAAGTATGATTAAAAATTGTATTCACCAACGCAGTGGTGTAGCACCTCTTTGGGTGCATTTCTAGTTATTTACATGCAACAACCTGTCATTCATGTTATTCAAACAAGTGTGCTACTAAAAGCGTACATTTCTGTTTTCTTGTTAATATTCACAATGTTGGAAAATCCGTTGACTTGCTTGCTCACACGATGTCTCACACTCCCAATCAGCAATCCTCCATTGTGATGAAAAGTTCAACATTATTTGTCCTGAAAGGGCAGTTGGTTGTGCAACGTATGTGTCCAGTCATAAAACAAAGTCATAAAATGCAAAACAGGACACAGACGCATGTCACAATGTATCAGTGCAAGGATGTAGTAAAATTGCCATGCATTAATGAATAATAATGGTATAGAATGGAATAATTGAAGTACAGTAAGAAAAAATAGGCAAATCAAAATTGAGATGCATCAAGATACATGGCCGACATTTTGATTTGTCAAAGTGGGAAAAGCACTGCTGTCACTATAACGTAATGACTGCATTCAAGTCAAGTCAAGTCAAATTTATTTGTATAGCCCAATATCACATATAATGTCTCAATGGGCTTTACAGGCCCACAACAACAGATGGTTCCCGACCCAGCCCAGAGCTCTCCAGGAAGACGAGGAAAAACTCCCAAAACACCTTAACGTCCAAGGTCTATGGGCCCCAACATTCAGAGTGTGGGGGCCCCACAGGCCGGAGAGATGGTTAGTCGGCGCACAGGAGAGAGCAAGTACACCATGTGATAGAAGACAGTAGGACAGTCAAGGAGAGAATGGTATGAGAGAGAGAGAGAGAGAATCAGCTGCAATCCATTTAGGTGTGCCAATAACAGGGCTATTGTGCCTGCTGGCTCTCTTGTGATTCTGCGATGACAAGTCAAAAGATTCCCTGCCCAACAGACCTTTTCCACAGCCCAGATTTTGATTTGTCGTAGCACGCAAAGTACAGGTGTGTCTACAGTAATAACACTGAAGATGGCTCTGTTTCATTGACCTTTTCGTAATGCTGTCAGTGTGTGGACTTTATCCTGTCCATTCTCGGCAAGATTCCATTGCTATCATTACATCCGTCCCAACACGAGAACTTGGATAAGACTTGGAGGTCAGCACATCATTAGGGTGCACACAAAGATGGGATTTGAAGCCAGCAGTGTAAGCTGGCGACAGGATTGAAGAGCATTTTCCCTCTGTCCTTGTGTAACCCAATGTGTGTGTGTGTGTGTGTGGTTTAGTTCTCAGGCCTGTCTCGATTCAGAGGATGGTTGCATTTCATTGGAGCATGTCATCAAATTTACATTGCGGGATCAAGTTCGCACCTGATCACAGCTTTCCTCCACCTCTGCTCCCTGACTCACGCCACTCCCTCCTTTCTTCAGGAAGTTGCACCATTTCTACATTTGAATTTGGTGACATGTTGAAGCCAGGCAAGAGGAATGCACTCTTGTCTTAGTTAGTTAGGTTGTTTTTGTTGTGTGTGTGTGTGTGTGTGTTTGTGTAACTATGTGGGCAGGTTGCCAGGACAAGGCCTTTCAACGTCAAAGACTGTGCACAGAGCCTCAGAACAGACACTATTTTACTGTTTTACACACACACTCGCACAGACACACACACACACACACACACACACACACAAGTTACTCAATGGACCACTTCAGTGTGAAGTGAATGGCTATATGTTCTTGTGAGAGCAGTCAAATGTTAAAGGGGACATTATGTAATGGTAAGTATGTGAATGAGGGCTGTTTTCTGTGTAGTCAAGAGTAAACTGAAAAGGTTTGGGACATGTATACTAAAAGATGTGTTTTCAGCTAAAGAAGCAAGTAACTTTATTTGTTGTGTTAATTTTACATACATTTCGGTTATTTCTAGAATTCCACCAGATTTGATTTATTTCTTCTTCCTCCTTTATTATTTTCTGCATTTCTTAGATTGAGAATAGTTACAACTGTTAAATTGTGTGAATGATGTAACAAGCCCGTTGTGTTTACCTCACACTGATGCAAAAGAAGTTATGAAATTGGGTTTGTGGCTCATTGTTGACATGCTGGGTTTTTTGGGGGTGTGTGCAGAAATATTGGTCTTGAGTATGGCACAACAGGATTTACCCGACAGTTATACAGATCAATTTATATTGATAAACAATTTCATCCTGAAATTACTTTTTTTATTTCTAGAGTGGATTCTTCACACCCTGAAAGATGATTAGAATTGGAAAAGTCTTCATCCTAGACTATTGATTGTGTACATATATACAGTATGTACAGAGGGAACATCTGTGCCACTGGTTCATGTTCTGTGTTTACCCAGCATGCCGCTGGCTCGCAGCCTGTCCGTCACCTCCCTATCAGGGCTGGAGGAGTGGGATGAGGAGTTTGATTTGGAGGATGCTGTTCTCTTCGAAATTGCCTGGGAGGTCGCTAACAAAGGTGTGTGTGTGTGTGTGTGTGTGAGAGAGAGAGAGTATGTGTTTGCTGTATTTTTAATCACATGTTTTGTTTTTTTATATCTTAATGTTTAACACTGTTTATTTATTTACACAGGTTATTGTCATTTTTAACGGCACCCTGCAGATTTTATCACTGTAATGACTCTTGTAGCTGGCTGAATCATGTCATATCGTCTTCACATTGTGTGCTCGCTGTATGTGTGGCATGTGTGCTACCTGTGTGAAGTTGGAGGCATCTACACCGTCATCCAGACCAAAGCCCGTCTGACCGCGGAGGAGTGGGGGGAGAACTACTTCCTGGTGGGGCCGTACGTAGAGAGCAATGTGCGCACACAGGTGGAGCTGATCGAGCCCACCAACCCGGTGCTTAAGAGAACCATTGACAAGATGAACGCCAGTGGGTGTAAGGTACTACCGCACGTACACAGCAAGCACTGCTCTCACACACACACACACACACACACACACGGCTGTAAGTTAAATATAAGTGAGTGGCACTCAAGGACAGTAACATTTGCTATAGATAGATTACATAGTGTGATAAATGAAAGCATGTGAGTGGACATGACATGTTCATATATGTGACTCTCTGCCCACCATGTCTCTAAACCCTGTGACATTTTCCCTGCAAAGGTTAAAAGTTGTATCAATGTCTCTCTCTCTCTCTCTCCCTCCCCCTTACACACTTTCCATTAATAGATGACTGCATGAATGTGAAACTTTTTAACACTGTGTGCTGTGTGTCTTTGCTGTGTCACTGGGGAGTGCTGCTCAATTATGGGTCATGGCTATAGAGTGGCAGTGGTCTATTTTAAAGGAAGAGTGCAGCTTTTAAAAGCCTGACTGATGTATAAAGTAGTAATGTGAGAAATTAGATTAAAAATGGATGGAAGGAAGGGAAATGGAAGATGCCACAAAGGAATGAAGGAAGTAGTGAGGAGGAGAGGAAAATTAAGACGATAAACAGAAAAGGAAATAGAGGAAAGGAAGGAGGGCCGGAGGAGAGGAGGAAGCATAAAAAGAAGCCAAGTGAAGGAAGGAAAGGAAATCCACGATGGAGGGAAGAGGGGACAGAAAGACAGGGCTTTCCACAAGGATATGGAATAGCCAGCCAGTGGGGGAAAAGTAGCCAGCAAGGGTGGTCCGGGGGAAAAGATAGTCCTGGAGAAAGATTTTGGCCATAAAAGACCAAATTTGGTGGCCTTCGGCACATTCTATTATCTACTATTCCATCATATACACTGATCTTAATTATTGCATATTTTAATAAGTTACAGACAGATAGGCAGGTTTCTCTATCATCAAGCTGGCATTGTTTTGAAGTGGAGGCTAGTGGTCGTAAATGTACATGCATAGCGAATCGCAACTTATTAATCAAAACTATTTTATTAGAATCAAAAATTAATATAATAACGTAGCCGGCTGGACTTAAATGAGTAGTCGGCAGCCGGCGCTTACGGAAAGCTCTGGAAAGATGCAAAGAAAAATGAATGTAGGCACAATGAGAGAGAAGGGGAGAGGAACGAAAGAGAACAGGAGGAAAGCGTAAAGGGCAGAAGGAATGATGAAGAAAAGAAAGCAAATTTTAGAAAAATGACAGAGAAAGAAGAGGGAAGGTAAAGGAAGAAGTTAAGATTTCCACTCTCCCTCCTTGTCAATCACGTACTAAATGATTTACCATCTCTCTGCTGCAGATCTACTTTGGGCGCTGGCTTATAGAGGGCAGCCCCTATGTGGTTCTGATCGATGTCGCCTTCACCGCCTGGTCTCTGGACCGCTGGAAAACTGAGCTGTGGGAGCACTGTGACGTCGGCATACCGTGGTTCGACCGTGAGGCCAACGACGCCGTGCTGTTTGGCTTCCTGACAGCCTGGCTCCTGGGAGAGGTCAGATACTCGCACTGCTGACAGCTCACCAGAAAATAGGGCAGAAAAATGAGTAAATGAGACACAACACGGTGTTTTAATTACACCGTATCAATGTGAGATTTTGAAAATTGTGTTTCTGTGCATGAAGAAGATAAGCAGCCAGGTTCAGAGCCTTGAAATATGTTTACTTCCTCTCTTCATTTTCTTATTTAAATTGGTCCAAATTGGTCTCCTTCCAACATTGCCGATCTGTGCTTAAATGCATATGTATTAGTGTGGGTGTGTGTGTGTGTGTGTGTTGGCAGTTTTCACATTGACCCCGTGTTCTCTTTATTTGGCAGTATGCGGCCCAGTGTGAGGAGCCTCCCCACATCGTGGCCCATTTTCACGAGTGGCTGGCCGGCCTGGGCCTGGTGTTGTGTCGAAAGAGACAGCTGCCCGTGGCCACCATCTTCACAACACACGCCACGCTGCTGGGGCGCTACCTGTGTGCTGGCAATGTGGACTTCTACAACAACCTCGCTGAGGTTTGTGTTCTTTTTCTGTTTGTGTGCGCACCTGTTGGAGGAATTTTTAACTTTTTTCAGAAGAAATGAACAATACGGAATGATAGGAATATGTAATTCCAGGCGTAACAGGTTGACTTTCACTCACGCTTGGGTAAATTTGAGAAATACAAGACACAACCAAAAACCACTGATATTGCTCACATTTTATATGTGCAAAATTGAGGAATTTTTGCAGTAAATGCTTACAAAAAGTTACAGGCTCATCCAGATATGTATGTGGTGAAGATTGTATGAGATTTGTAAAAGCATGGTTAAAAAAGAAAGGTTTCGGTGGATGTGGGGAAGTTCTAAACTGATACGTCTTGAAACAAGCAATTCAGCAGAACATGAACTTTACTTACTCAGGGTTCAGAAGTTGCATCAAAGAGTGCACAAGTTATATATTTAAAAAAAAAAAGAGTAAAACACTGTTTGTTTGACCTCTGTACAAACAATAATGAATGAGTTCTTCATCAGCCTATTGATTTTCTACCAACTTTCACCAAAATCTATAATTTCATAATAAACCAAATCTCTCTCTCTCTCTCTCTCTCTCTCTGTCTCTCTCTGTCTCTCTCTCAGTTTAACGTGGATAAGGAAGCAGGTGACAGACAGATCTACCATCGGTACTGCTTGGAGAGGGCGGCTGCTCACTGCGCTCACGTCTTCACCACTGTGTCGCAGATCACAGCCATAGAGGCCGAGCACCTGCTGAAGAGGAAACCAGGTTGAATTCCTGCACCATTTTGTGGCATTGATGTAATGTAAAACGTGCTTGTGACAAGAAATTGCATAGATGGCTGAGAAAGAAGTGAAAGTCATCTTGAACTGCAGCATCTGTTTTTGCCTGTGATTAATTTCAAAGGTGACATTTCCTTAAATATTAAAGGGAATTTAACAAACTCAAAACAGAAATAATGAACTTGTCAGATTTGTCAGATCTAGACCACGTTTAACTCCTCCAGATGTTGATTTGTATTATCAGCTGATATCGTCCTAATTCTGACCTTACATATTAATGAATTTCTTGTATGTTGATGAATTATTAAGAGTCATATTAACAAAACTATATTTGGTTTCTCTCTCTCCCTCCCTCCACACCCGACAGACATCATCACTCCTAACGGGCTGAATGTGAAGAAGTTTTCAGCCGTGCACGAGTTTCAAAACCTCCACGCTCAGAGCAAGAGTCGGATCCAGGAGTTTGTCAGGGGACACTTCTACGGGTCAGAGACACGACATCACCCACTGCCTTACATCGCAGATTTAGGGGTCAATCAAAGCCAAAGCTTCAGGGCTGTTCTGGAACATGCAGGATATATTAACTTTGACAACATTTCAATATATATTACACAAAAAAAATGCATCATACATCCCCTTTAAAACATTTGCAGCATGATTCAAATTATAAATAATATAGAAGTTATAGAAAGCACTTGAAGGTGGACGCTGTGAGCCAGACAGTGAAAGATGTGTTTTGTCTTGCATTCAGGAACCTGGACTTCAACCTGGACAAGTGTTTGTTCCTCTTCATAGCGGGAAGGTATGAGTTCTCCAACAAAGGAGCTGACGTCTTCTTGGAGGCTTTAGCCAGGCTCAACTATCTGCTCAGAGTAAGTGCGTCGGTGCGGTCGTGTCAACACACGTATGCAATCGTGTGCACACATATTGGAGGGAGGAAGATGTGTCTTATGTGTGAAATCTGCCTGGGGTGTCTGTCACAGGTCAACCATAGTGACGTGACTGTCATTGCGTTCTTCATCATGCCAGCTCGGACAAACAACTTCAACGTGGAGACCCTGAAGGGCCAAGCAGTCCGGAAGCAGCTTTGGTGAGGCTTCTTCTTCTCTGTGTGATTATGGTTTGCAAAATTCTGTAACAATATACTGACTTTTGTAGTTGTCTGTGATCCCAGAGGAAGAATTCAGCTCCCTGTGCTTGTTTTGTCACTTACAGGGATACTGCCCAGACTGTGAAGGAGCGCTTCGGAAAGAAACTGTACGAGTCACTGCTAGTGTACGTTGAACAGGTGCCACGTGGAATAACCTCTCCAAATGTGTGATAACGTCAGATTACAAATATGATCACAAAAACAACAGAATAATCTGTCTGAAACAAAATCAGTATTTGGATTTCACATAAACAGCATGAACTTGTGATTTATTGCAACAAGCTGGTTGAGTTGATTAATGCAGCTACACTATATTCTGCTGTAATTGTATATGTAAAACCCAGACAGCTATTTTCAAACCAAGGCCCCAGGCGATCAATTTTATTTTATGAAGATTCTTTTCATCATTAAATCTAAAACGAGCTGTTTTCTTTAGTGGACAGCTGCCAGATGTGTCAAAGATGCTGGATAAAGAGGATTTCACCATCATGAAGCGCGCCATTTTCGCAACTCAGAGACAATGTCAGCCTCCGATCTGCACCCATAACATGCTGGAGGACAGCAGTGACCCCATCCTGACCTGTGTCCGTCGCATCGGCCTTTTCAACAGCTCATCCGACCGCATAAAGGTACGTCACAGCTGTTACAATCATTAAAGCGGCTACCCGCGAACGTCCGACCGCCACGACGAGCTATTACCACACCCTTCAGGCGCTCCGTGTCCATCGTCTGCACCACCACCATCCTGGTGCCGTCCTTGAGAGTTCAATCAGGCTGGGTACTCGACCCACGGTGCTGTCGGTGCTGTGTGTCATCTCCTATGACTCAGCCTCTGCATCTCTCTGTCTGCTCTTTCCGGCCAAACGGGAATCGAACCCCGCCCTTTTGGTCTTTCTACCTGTTCTTGCTGAGCCCAC